>JAGFMF010011858.1:3047484-3086067 GCA_019455555.1 Galemys pyrenaicus
CCCCCCCTGGCCGGCAGCAGGGATCGAACTCGTGCTGCAGTGGCTGCGATTTGCTTCGTAGTGCGTTGCTTAACCCACTGCGCCACCAGGGGAGGCCCAGAACTAGGTAATATTTCTTAATACAATTATAAAGAAGAGTAGGTGGGTCTCCCTGGTGGCGCAGTGGGTTAAGCAACACACTATGAAGCAGACCACAACTACTGCAGCACAAGTTCGATCCCTGCCCCCGGCCTAGGATGGGACCCACATGGTGCAGCAGACCTCTCCTGCCTCCCCCGCTGCTCCCCTCAGCAGTATGTTTCGGTCAGTCTGCCTGTTCTGCTCCCAGCTCTGTCTGGTGAATCCTCTCACCTCCTGCGACTCGGGCCTGTACCCCAGCTCTTGTAAGCATAAATAAATAAATCTTTAAAAAAAAAAAAAGAAGAGTAAGTAAGTTTAAGAACAAATCCTTAAGTTAGGGCCTATTCCTACCTGCCTAGGTAGAGTTACCTTTCCACATCAAGTAAAGCCTTTACCTGACACCTGGCTGGTTACACAGGACTACAAGGTCAGGCCTGAAATGACAAGAAATGGATGAGAAGAAACAGATCACCATCGGGTCCTCCCTGGTGGCGCAGTGGGTTAAGCATCGCGCTATGAAGCAAACCGCAGCCACTGCAACATGAGTTCAATCCCTGCTGCCAGCCAGGGAGGGGACCCACATGGCAAGGCAGACCTCTCCTGCCTCGCCTGCTGCTGCCCTCAGCAGTGTACTTCAGTCTGTTCTGCTCCCCGCTCTGTCTGGTGAATCCTCTCACCGCCCTGGACTCTGGTCTATACCCCAGCTCTTATATGCATAAATAAATCTTTAAAAAAAAAAAAAACATCACCATCACAGCTAATCAGGAAGGAATGTAGGCTCACCACTGCAGCTTTCCTCTAAAAGACAAGTCAGGTCAACAAACCATGCCTCATTAAGTTGTCAATGTTACTTTCTAATTGTTGCAGGAAAAAAAAAAACTTAAAAGAAATATAAATACGTCTAAGAAATATAAAACTTCAGAAAACTGAACTGTTTTGTTTACCGAATAAATGATACCAACTTTGCACCTCACTTTGCACAACTACACCTCACTCAATCCAAACTGAACCCTGCTTGTGACCACCTTCTACTTATTGCCTTCACAGTACACCATGGTTGAAATGTCCTCTGAAGCTGTCTGGTTTTATGACATCCCGTCTACAAGAGTCTATCCAATTTGCCCCTCAGCCTAAGCAACTATATGATGAGGGACGTAGCATCTTGTAGAGCAGCCTGTTCCTTCTTGGAACTGCTATTCAACAAGTTGTAGGATAAACTGCATCCTTGTTGGCTTACACGTGCCAGTTCCACTTCTGATCTTGGTGACCCAAAATCTCCTTTTCTTATAATAACCCTTCAAGTATCATTTTCAACTTCCTCAGAGAAGTCTGGCTTACCTTACTCAGAGTGCCTAGTCCTATAAACTATCAGTATTCATAAAATAAAAACAAACAGGTCTACAATGAAAGTCAGCCAATCTTGATGAAAAGAACCATTTTTGTAACATAGTAATTCCTACATTTTAACTGGTTAAACCACACACACACACACACACACCCTTTTTAAAGACTCAAGGACAACACTTTAGCATAACATACCAACATTCTTAAATCTGTATATACCATTTGCCCAGAAATCTCACTTCTACAAAACTATTCTTTGAAAAGAATTATGTGTAGAAAAATGGAGAAATAAGGATATTTGCCCTGAGTTATGTAGAACAGTGAAACTTTGCGCATACATGGAACAACAGGGAATTAGTTAAATATTAATATCCACATGTCACCAATAGAGATAAGAGTGGCAACAAACAGATGGCTTAAGAATAAAAACATTCTCAGAACTTGCAAAATGCCTAGAGAGTTTACCTCTTTCACACTTAGGAAAGTATCTGAGGATGCGCTGCAGTGGGATGAGTGCGTAACACAAGAGAGAATGAATGGGTTCCAGGAAATCATGGCTCCAAATGCAACTGCAGCAATGGCAGGGAGCCCCTGGGCATCTGGGCAGACTAAATCAGGGGATACAGAGCTCCAAAGGCAGGTATCTGCGACATGATGACTGCAGAGAAGGGATGCTATCCTTGAGAATATGAAACAACTCAAATATATGAAGAATGCGAATGCTGCTAGGAAAAAGGAGGCGATTAGAAATGTGAAGCGAAAATGGAATAAGAAATGTAATCCTGACCGCACAGGGGAACTATCTTCACATAATCATAATAAACATATAGTTGATTTTCAGTGTAGGATTAACGGAAGAGAAGGGATAACTTAATCTGAGTCTAAAATAGGAAGTAAATATTTTAAAATCTTGGCAATACAAAAGCACAAGTACAAATGACAGCTGAGAAGCAAAGTGGAAGCTGAAGAAGCAGAGGGAAGGATAAGAGCGTTGAAACCACCTTAAAAGGATCAAGAGGCCCTACAGAACCAGAAATAAAAGCATATAAAGTTTTCAAAGGAACTATAAAGGGCAGTAAACTGGCAAAGTACCCAGGTTTACAGGAAAAAGTACATCGGCTCTACTGAACGAGAGCAGCGGGAGCAGTGGATGGCATGGCCATTCACCAGGGCGCTCACCCACAAGGCAGTTACCACTAGACTAAAACTGAACAAAGTCATAAAGAGATCCCAGAGTGCAAGCCAAATCGCACCAATATGGAAAGGGAAAAGGCAGATGTAGGGAAGAAACAATTGAGAAGACAGAGAAATATACTAATCTTATATACAACTTTCATTAAAAACTGGCAAAGTGACTTAAAAAAACACATCAGAACAGAGATGGGAAGGGAAATAGAAGTGTGAGAGTTAAATTCGTACCCATCACAGCAAGACGATAATAAATAGCATCTAACACTGAGAAATCAAGATGGGGCCAACAGTCTTCTAAGATGGACATCATCAAGTCTCACACCCCATCCCTCATGTGCCCACTGCACCTCCTCTCAAGAGCTGGCATCTTACTGTCCTCCCTTAGGCTGGGCTACCCCTAAAGATACCCTGGACCCACACAGTGAAGTGATGCCCTGGGTCTTCAGAAGCCTTGCAGCTTCCTCCTGAGTCTCTTGGGATACTCGCTCTTGCGATGTCGCCTTTCAGAACACAAACGCCAGACTGCAGGAGCCCAAGCCGCACAGAGGGATACTCGGCGACAAAACCTGTCGAGCTCCCAACCGCTTCAACTGCCAGCTGCTAAACAAGCCGCTCCACCCAGCTGAGCTGAGTCCCGCTCAACCACCACCCAACAACACTCATGAGGGGCCAGAGCAAGCCCAGTCGTGTCTTTTTTTTTTTTTTTTTTAGTATCACTAAGAACTCACGCGTCAAAGGCTCTCAATGATTTATAGTCATTATCTCAGCTGACAATCAACATAGCACATTTTTAGCCAATGGCAGAGTCTTTATGATGGTTCCTGTGTCCTTCCAAACTCAGAATTTTTTACAAACATCCATTTTCAGACCCCCCAAATTAAACAGAAACTAACACACTGGGCCCTCTCTGGTGGCGCAGTGGGTTAAGCAACGCACTATGAAGTAAACCACAGTCACTGCAGCACGAGTTCGATCCCTGTTGCCATCTGGGGAGGTGACCCATATGGCGCGGCAGACCTCTCCTGCCCTGCCTGCTGCTCCCCTCAGCAGTGTATTTCGGTCAGTCTGCCTGTTCTGCTCACCGCTCTGTCTGGTGGATTCTCTCACCCCCTGCACCTCTGGCCTGTACCCCAGCTCTTTATACATAAATAAATAAATCTTTTTTTAAAAAAATGAAATTAACACAGTGATCTTTCTCTTCCTGCACTATCACTGACCTATCACTGGGTGACATATTGTTTGAATTTTTCTATAGCTTCCAATTAATTAACTACCTATTGAATATCACAGGTCCTACATATCCTTATCCCTACCCCCACCTCCTTAGCTCAGGACCCCTGTATGCCAGAAGCGGCTGCAGAGCCAGGCTGCAGTGGTCTTGCTTCTGCATTTTCTGATGCCGCACACCAGTGGCCCTGACCTGTTTGATGCACTACCCGTGGCACATGGTTCCCCAGGCAGAAGAGCCAGCAGACAAGCTTCAGGTTACAAGAAGTCCTTGTCACCTTGCCTTATCACCATTACCTCTATGTAAGAAAACCTACTGCAATGGAAGTGGGACAGATGTTATTAAGAGGGTAGGACAGATGTTATTAAGGGAGTAGGACAGATGTTTTAAGGGGGTAGGACAGATGTTATTAAGGGGCTCTTGTCTGCTCTAGTACTTTTAAACATTATGAATTTCCATGCTTCATTAGTAAATGATGGCAAGACTCACAACCGACTTGTAGTCCACATGGTGTTTCCACTTCTGCCATCTACGTCTGAGGCTCTTCCTATCGTAAAGTCCAAGATAGCCATGGCCTCTGCATGACTCAGTGAAGGAAACCCATCTGGATTTGTCTGATCCCTCCAGAATATAAAACAAAATTCTCCTTTGAACCAGTGATTATGAAAGCTTGGATTTTTCTTACCATGGGGAATTTAATTTTCTATCATCTGAGAGTGATGAGAGCCAGGGATTTAAAAGAGAGGAAACAGAAAATAAAATTATTATGCACCTACTACTGCTACCATGGTGCTAAATACTATGCTGCTATCAGTGGCTTAAAAAAGGATGGGAAGATGCGCCCCTTTCCTAACTCTAAGGCTGCCCTTAAGTCCTGGCTGCCCCCAACTGGAACCTTGGCTTAATACCTGTGTTTACAGTAGGCAGAAGCAGGTACTTTGTTACAGGTTATTTACCTGGAGTGTCACCACATTTCCACAGGAAACCCGTTCAGAGTACCATCAATCCAGAAGTAAGATTTGTCAACAAAATCCACTTGTATTTCAGAACTATTTTCTTAATTATCATCAGTCAGCGTTTCTGATTACTACGAGCATGAAGGTTTGAGCTAACACACAGGATTGAATTAATTGCCAAATGAGACTCCTGTGAAACAGTGATCTTTACTGCTACCAAGTTTTACTAAATGTTACCAAGATAGAAGCCATCAAAATTCAGAAGCAGCAGAGAGAGGTCTGGGACAGTAGGCAAGCTAGGTACTTCCTATGTCTAGTGAGTGACTCTGGCCCAGAAAATATGAAGGTTCTACTAGATGAGGTTCCCTAAGGTCCTCACACAACGGTGGGATTTTAACTAAATGAAGCATGTCTATCTCACACCCCCAGAAAGGAGCACAGCCTATGTGACTTTCTCCAAGGAACCAGGTTTCATAGGATCATTTATGTTTTCTCTCTCGTTCCTTATTCTTTTTTGCTGCTCTGAGTGAATTCCACTGCCTTGTCTTTGAGTTTGATTCTTTCTTCTGCTTCACCGAGTCTGTTGTTGAATCCCTACAGTATATTTTTCAGTTTGTTTCCTTCATCTCTGAGACTTCTATTTGATATTTTCTTATAATTTCATTGCTTTGTTCATCGATTCTTTTCCCTAGTTCAGTTAACATCTTTATGATCATTTGAATGCTTTATCAAGTAAATTATTTATCTCTGTTTCATTAAGGTTTTTTTGAGGTCTTATCTTGCTCTTTTATTTGGAACGAATTATTCCTGTATGATTTTCATTTGCTTGACTCCCTGTGTTGATTTCTATGTAGTAGAGAAGACATTACTTCTCCTAAGTCTAAAGGAGGAGTCTCATAAAGGAGATGAAACTTGTTCAACCTTGCCCCAATTCTTGGTTGTCTCTCAGACCTTTGTGATTTTCAAGCAGTCTATTATATTTTTAATAGCTCCCATGTGATCAAGCATGTGATAAGGTGTCAGAGTCCCAAAAGGGAAAACATCAGTACCTAGATTGAAATTGACTAGAAACCAGACTCTCAGGTAGCAACTCTTGAAAGCCTGCAAATACACACAGTCCTGTGGGGTCACCAGAACCTGGTGGACCGGATGTGTGCCCTGGATGGCACTCACAAAAATCAAGGTCCCAGGTGAGTGCATAAGTTCTTTTTTGGGAGATACTGCAAGCTGGAGCAAGGCAGAGAGAGCACCAAAATGGTAGCCACAGCCCACTGTCAGCCGTGCAGGCCACAAGATGTGCCCCAGCCTGAGACCTGCCCTTAGCCAGAGCCAACAAAGAGCCTCCCTCACAGACAGGCTGTGTGTCCAAGTGTTGCCTCTGCATGAACCATTTCTCCAATGGCCGCACACCTGGGGAACCAGGGGTACAGGCTCTCTCAGAACCAGGCAATCAAGGGGCGTGTTCTGAGCAGCAGCTGCAAAACCAGGGTGCCACATGCAAAAACCAGATATGGGTAAAGTACCTGTTAGAGGACCCTGGCACTCAGGAGTGTGGCAGATAGAGAACTAGAAGATAGCACCGGCCTCTGTGGTCTCTGGAAAGGCGTATAGTCAGCCCCCAGATGCCTGTTTTACTGAAAGCCAGCCCTCTCAGGCTGCCACCACGATGGTCAGTTACAGGTCTCCTAGACAGTAAAACTGAGCTCCTGAGTCTGAAGCCTCTTGCTTTGCCCTGAGGGTGGGAACTGTTTAGGAATGCCTTTGTAGTTTACCAAAGGACCCGGGAAGAGTACGCCCCACTGACCTCTGCACCAGGTCATTTATAGGTACCCCCTAGAAGCAGTCACCAAAAGCAGGTCAACAGACATGGCTACCAGCTCCTTTCTGGGTGACACTGGTTATTATGATCCCATGGGACCAGTAACGCAAGCTCCAGTGGCTACGTGAGCCAGGTGATTTACAGATGTCCCCTGGCAGCAGTAGCAAAAACTGGGGCAGCAGACATTGATAAGAGCCCGCTTTTGAGACACTGGTGTCTGAAGCACAGGAAGGGAGAGCATAAAGACAGCAACCGCCACTGTCCCTGACAGTTAAAATTAGTAGGCTCCTAGATGTGTGTGTGTCAAATTACACAGGTGTCCCTCAGGCCAAAGTTTTAATACGAGCAAGGAGGCTCCTTCACCTTAATCTGGGCTCAGTCAGTTACTGCTGAGCTGGGTCCTGGAGCAGGTGAGTCTAAGCACATGGGCTCCTTAAGAGCCAGTTTTCAAACAGAGTCTTGTGGGTCGTGGAAGTCCGATCCTGTTCATTATTTGATAATTTGGAGGCTCGTCTCTTCAGTATAGGGCTTAAGAGTCAGGGGGTGTTGTGTGGGGTTGAACCCTTCACTCCATAAGGAGAATCCCTGAGTTTTATGGTCCCCCCGGCTTGTGGGTTACTGTACTAGGCAGGGATTTTATAGAGGACTATGTCCTAGGCATTCCTACAAGCTCCCACGTGATTTTTTTCCTCTCTTGCCCTATGTGGAATTGTCGCTCAGCCATCCTTTGGGTGGCTTTAGTTTTTTAAAAGGAAGCTGCTGCGTACATAGCTGCAAATTCAGCATATCTGTGAGAGACATTCTTCTACAGCACCATCATGAACTGGATTTTTTATATTTCTTAACTGCTTTTATTGTGGTAAAATAAAGACAAAAGAAATTTTACTCTTTCAACCTATTTTAAGTGTACAGTTTAGTGGTTAAGTATATTTACAGCATTGTGCAACCATCACCACTATCCTCATCCAGATCTTTCTCATATTCCCGAACTGAAACTTTTACCCATTAAACAGAAACTTCTCAAAACCCCCACCGCCACACACCCTGAGTAATCATTATATTTTTTTCTATCTCTATGACACTGATTATTCTAGATACTTCAAGTAAGGAAAGTCCATTATGAGATTGCTTTTTAAAAAATCTGATTAGGAACAAGATATTGATTAAAATGGATGTGGCAATCTCTTGGCCGATAACTATTTTATCATTGCACACCAAGTCCAGTAAGTGGATCCCTTCCCTTCTTGGTATTAAAAAGAACCTAACTTTCAAAAATCAAGCCATCTCAGAGAAAGAGGGTGACTCAGCTTTGCTAACATAATCCCACTACACAAATCTGAGAGGATGCTCTGTGCTCACAAAAGAGCATGACTCAATTACTACAGGATAATGAAGAGCTAGACTTGAACTTCTTCTAAACCAACATTGAGAATGTCCTCAGAGGAGCTTCACTATATTCATGAAATATGAGGAACTTCATACCAAATATTCTATATTTAAAAAGCAAATTGTTAAAGCAAAATCAAAAACACATATGTTACACATACATATCTGTATACCTTTACATATATATGTACACATCTCGATGACATATATTTTTAAACTGACCGTTTAACATTTGTATCATGGCTAACTTCTCAATAAGCCGTAAAAGTTCTACGTCAACCAGGTAACTGTGCTTTTATACAAACAAGATTTGCTTAAGTGAACAATAGAAATAATAAAACAATCTCTAAGGCCAACTACTTCTGCCATTTTGTTGTTCATTACTATGTAAGAAACCTAACACTTTTATTTCAATTGGAAAAAAGGTCATTTATTCAAGTTTTTAAAATATTTTTCATATAAAATTTAGCTTGTTTTATGGTATGTAAATTTAATGGGAAACAGAAATCATACTGTCTTATTTCAGTAAGCTACATTAGATAATTTTTAATACTGACTAGTCAACAAAAGTGCTAATTTTGTCATCTTTTGAAATGTTGCCCTAACAGCTATTTTAAAAGTATCTCAATGGATAAGAGAAGAAGAAAAGGCAAGTTAAGATCTTTTTAAAAACACCAGCCTGTGCTTTATTGATTTTTTTGAAAGGCATAAAAGTAAAAAAAAAAACAGTATTCATCCCACATAATTAAATATCCATCTCACTAATCTATGCACAGCCAGCTATTTGCCAAACCTGTGACTGCAGAGGCCAGGAAAAAAAAGCTCACAGTATTTGCACTTACAAATGTATGGACGTGACCTATTACCCCTCACCAGCTTATATTCTTTTCACAGCACAATGATCACTATTGATTCATGTTCAGGGAACATATGTAAAAGTTGCAGCATGGTATTCAACTTACATGGGTCTCCATACACATTCTTCTCAACGCTAACTAGGAGTTTGTTAGTCAGTTTACATGTCTTTTTAGCAGATATGCTTAGGAAGCAAAGTATTTGCATACCAAATAAGGCTAGTAAAAGGCAGAATCTCCATTCTATAACTGCCTATCTTAAGAAGAAGACCAAGAAGTAAGCAGTATAGAAAATGCCAGTAGAAATAGCCTACTTGGGGGGCCCTCCCTGATGGCGCAGTGGGTTGAACAATGCACTATGAGGTGAACCGCAGCCACTGCAGCATGAGTTCAATCCCTGCCGCTGGCCAGGGAGGGGACCCACATGGTGCAGCAGACCTCTCCTGCCTCACCCGCTGCTCCCCTCAGCGGTGGGTTTCAGTCAATCTGCCTGTTTCTCACTCTGTCTCGGGTGGATCCTCTCATTCCTGCACTTCTGTCCTGTACCCCAGTTCTTGTATGAATAAAGAAATAAATCTAAAAAAAAAGAGAAATAGCCTACTTGGGGACAGGGGAAAAAAAAAGAAATAGCCTACTTGCTTTGGCAAAATTAAGTGGTTATTATTTGTAACAATGAAACCAATAAATCTTTAATTAGATTTGTAATTTCAAATGAGTGATATAAAGAGATGCTTTGATAGAGTTGGTTCTTGCAGAAATAATATCAAATTGACATCTTGTTCACTAGCTATCTTTATGTGGGTCAATATGAAGAAAAATACAAGAACACTATTAACACACATTTATATGAATTTTTTCAAAACTCACCAAATAGTCACAAATGTACAGTAATATAAGAATTTTAGTTATACTAAACAAGAGAGAAAAACAGTGGTTGGAGAAAATGGAGAAAGCATGGAATGTTATGCCCAATCTATTACAATCAAATAATTCTAGTTAACATACATTTATCACTCTGAACATCTATCTTGGGCTTACTGTATATACACATTGAAAAATAATTAACTGTAGAGAAAACTAACACGCATGAAAGATATATAAAGTTACTAATTTATAAATGAATATGTAAAAGAAACTTAGATGTAAAATTTAATATGCATTACTGTTTGAGACTTGCTGTTATTAGTTCAGTTTTGGAATTCTGATGAAATCTCAGAGTAAGACCCCCTTACTGCTCTATCCTACTTAAACATAATCATGCATGTATACAGAACTGTATGTGGAATTAAACAGAAAAGAAATATTCTAGTGGTTTTATAGGAATCTATACTTAGCCCTGACTGGCTGCCAAATCATAAATGCATCTTAAAAGAGAAAAATATCAATCACTACATAACCCTAAAAGTTGTAAGTAAAAATTTAGGAAATTGGGTCATCTGCCTTCTTCAAAGTTTACGAATCCAAATATAAACAAAGTGATAAACCACAAGAGTGATCCTTGAATATATTTGGAGCTGGTCTTTATAAATTAAGAATAGTGTGTTTAGATTTATGTTCACCCTTAAGTCATTATTCCCAATCTTGTCTCCTGGGTAAACTAGTATAAATCCTGGCACTCACCAGAACAAAGTAGTAGGCATATAGAGCTGTACAATGGTGAACTACGAAATATTTGTCACCAATCACTTTCCAATACGAAATGAGAATCAACAAATCTGTAAGAAAGAAAAATAAGTATTACATAGGAAGAAAGCGGCACTATTTTTCAATGTATTTAACTCTTTCTCCTGACCACTCTGAGCCTACAACACAGTAATATTCTCTACAGAAAGAATTAAAGTTTATTTTTCATTCAGCTGAGTTTAGACATGTTTGTTTCAGTTCAAAACTTGTTTTTAGATGTCTTGGGTTGCTATTTAATTTGGGCAAAGCATTACCAAGTTTCTTTCAGATGAGATTTCCTGGGTAGTGACTACTCTGAATTAAACTGCTCATCAAGTAGCGCATGAGACACATTAAAAATTTAGTGCTATCTCTGTCAATGATAGCATTTTATGTCAAATGAACAGATGTTTTACCATGATTCACCCTTCTTTTCAATCACCCCATCAAATAATCGAATCCATGAGAACACATACTATTCACAATTTCTATCTGAATGTATCTCTTTCTCTAAATGAACTGCTATGTTTTGATAAAATCTAGGTCTTGTTTTTAACATCACTTCTTGGTAAAAATTTTCTGTTGAGTCTATCACTTGTTTCTATTACTTTTGCTTCATATTCCATCATTTGTATTAAAATTTTTCTTTCAGTTATTTAATAAATTTAAAAATAAGGTTCAATGTACTAATCTGGCATCTGTTATATCTCTCTTGTCTTAAGATAGACCAAGATAGCTTGTCAAAGAACAGTTAAAATGGCATATTTCCCACTTAATTTCCATAATGTCTCCTTGATAAAAGGCTACTCCAACCCTATCCAACATGAGGGGAAATATGATAGGGTAATGTGGAGTGGAAAGAGTTCATGAACTAAAAAGACTATGGCTAACAGCTATTTTTACAAAAACATGACCATGAGAACACACTGCAAGTGTTCTTGCAGGTGAGGGGACTTGAGGCTTAAACTTGCTGACGTCACAATAATTCCTCCTGAGAGACTCTTTCGGACAAGGGACCACTGCCAGCAAGAAATGCATGTGTCCAGCGGCCCCACTCTGCAGCGCTGACCTTCAGGGCCAAAAGCCAGCAGCAAAAACGTGCATGTTCTACCATCACAGCAAGTATTTGTTTTCTTCAGTATGGGTCCGAAAAGGTACTACTCAAATAAGTAAACCAAAAGCAAATCCTATGCATTATTTGCATAATTCTATGAGCGGTTTAAAAAGAAATAGACAGTGAACAATATATCACATACCAGAAAAGAGGTAGCCGGTAGCAATAGAAACATTCACTTTCGCAAGCGTTGAATCACCCCTATATTTTAAAAAAAGTTTCCTTTTTTTAGCACATGGATTATAAATGGCAGCTACCTTTATTCTATTGAGATTTAATTATAATTAAAGTGCTTTCTCTAGAGTCTCAACTGGTAAATTGTTATTTGCACCAGGTACTGTTAGCTATAATAATACTTTTAAATGAATAATAATTTCTTATCTGTTAACTAAAAAATATATGAAAGTAATATTTTTAAAAAGACAACTTTTTATAAATGTGTTTATCAATTTGTTTGAAAAAAGACCTTAAATGGGATTCTGGATACTGATTATTTTGATTCTGTATCTGAACCAGAGGTTTAAATACCTCAAGAAATTATCTATCCCGCCTATGATACTGAAACAATACACTTTCCCTTACTGAAAACTGGAGGGATTTACCTTTTACCACACACTAGGAAAATACTTGGAAGAGGACAGTTTAATATTGCTGTTTTGACCCCTACACTTTTGCCTTTCGTGCACACAAATATAAACTACCAGTCCTTTATCCCACCTGTACTGTGAACTACTGGTGCAATGAACACAATACAAAAGCAGTCGTGGTTCAAGTACTAATGGCAAGATTGAGCAGAAATCATGTCTTCTCTATAAATGTTGATCCACAAATATGACCCAGGAAAACTGGACCTAGGACATATTAAGGAATCAAAGAAAATATAAAAATATAAAAAAAGAGAAAAGTTTGATAAGGACAACAACTGCTCAGTAAATTTAAAATTTACTTCCTAAAACATCTTGTCAATCATGTTATAGTAATATAGATATATATATAATTTTTTTAAAGGAGCTAGAAACTGTTTAGGAGATAATACATTAAAATTTGGTCTAGGAATTAAATTCTCTAAATTGAGTTGTTTTGAAATTATCTTCCCAGTGAAAATATACTAAACTGCTATAGAGCCAATGGGCATAATTCCATATTTCTAAATAAAAACAGCACTGCTGCAGTCAAACGATGATGGTTAGAAGACCTGGCCAAACTGCCCAACATCCCCCCAGAGCCCACATCTACCACATCTGATGAAGGGCTTTCTCAAAAACGATCTCAGCTCTCAAACTAAACTGAACTAAGTTTTCTCATGTACTGCTAGGAAAAATAGTTTGTAGAAGTCCTGCCATTTGAATGACATTTAAATTTTTCAAAAAGAATCATTGTACAAATTATCCTATTATTATGGCAGAACAGTTATTATTAGTGCTGCAATCTTCTCACTGAGAACTAAAATCCTCATGGTCATTTATAATTCTCATTTTCATATCTTTGACAGCAAATGATGGCTCAAATATAAATTTGAACACTAAGCTTTAAGTAGTTATTCTCCAAACTGCTTATCCTAGCTTCATCATTTCTTTTTTGTTCAGTGATAACAATTTGGTTTACTCACTAACACAATATAAATGTTTGCATCATCATTATAGCTCCCTTTTCTGGATGACAATTAAAATACTAAAGCAATATGGCCTACATTATTTGTACTCAAATCTAAAATAAGTCTTTTTAATATACCTTGCTGAAATAAGTCTAGACACAAGCATCTTAATAAAACATACACCATCAATATATTTCATTTTAAAGTAAAGTAAGAGATGTTCTTATTAATAATTAATATCAAAACATAAATCAAATGGACTATATTAGAAAAAAACAACTTACCAAACTGGATCAGCTAGAGAAACCTCATCAAAAAAGAAAATGTACAGGCCCAGAAGCCCAACAATCAAAGAATGGCATGTAGATACTACCCTGAAGTGGAATAAAATACAGTGATTTTAAATTTTGTGCAATAGACTTTAAGTTTGGCAAGGCATTTAACACTATGAAAAACTTAAATCTGGAAACATTTAAATATAGGAAAGAGTACATCTGAGTATATAATACCAAATGGCCCTTTAGAAAACCAAAGGCCACTCCCTTATTTTGGAATTAATAACAAGAAGGATGGCCAGGGCCATAATTCCCTGCTAGAGAACTGGTGAACTGCTTATTCGTGAAAAGTCATAAGGCAGAAGCATCTGTGATGGTGTAGCCTACAGTCTTGTGCAGACACCACCTGGCACTGGTAAGCACCCCCACCCTGCATCCCCGCTCAGAGCTCCGTGCCCAACAGTGTCAGGGTAGGGTTAGTTTCCTGCTCCAGTTAGTTAGGAATGACTACCAAATCTGTTAGCCAACACTATCCCTTGAATTGGAACTCAAATGGATCATGAAATGAAGATTTATTACCTTGAAGACTTCCATTTTAAATGCACACTCACATACATTATTGTACCCGATTCTTCTAACCACGCTGTGAGGATAGGGCAGCTACTATTAGTCTCTATCAGTATTACAAAAGCACTACTCAATAGGAAAATTGAAGACTATAAATTTATGAAGAAAATCTGTTCTTATTTTTTGTAGTACTGTTCCTTTATTTTTATTTTGTTTTTGGAGTTGGCAAGCTTTTATTTATTTTATTTTTATTTTACATTGTTTTTCCTTTTTGTAAAGTGCATGCTTTCTCCCTTTAGGTGTAGTTCCCACAAAATTCCCATCACCATTTCACCTGTGCACCATCACCATCGTCCCTTGTGTAAGAACACATTCCTCCCGTTTTGATCCTTCTCTCACCCCCTTCCCTGCAGAGTGTCTCTCATTAATAATTGCCTGTTAATTTTTTTTATTATAATTGTCTTCCCATTTATTTGGTTCCCCCACATTCCTCTTATAAGTGAAACCATATATTTTTCTTTATCCTTCTGACTTATTTCACTGAGCATAATCCCTTCCAGCTCATCCATGTTTCTGCAAATGGCATGAGTGAAAACCTATTTTTAAAAGACATACCCAGTGGAAGCAAAAATCCAGACAGAATTTTCTTTGATAGATGAGATAAGGTTTAGATGGAAAACATCAGTCTATAAACATCTTGTTAATAATTTACTGCCTCAACTAACACCAAATCTCTACGATAGCTACCTAAAGAACCCATATACAGAATACTACATATATTCACACAATAAAATTTACAAGTTATGAAGTTCTTTTCCCTTCATAAGAATAAAGGATAAAAGAATAGCAGTTTCCTCTCTAGAAATTAATAGTATATAATGAATGTCTCTCTTCAATATGCACCCAAATCTTTAAAGTGAAATATATCAATCAATATAAACGTCTTATTGTAACTTGAAAACTCAATAAACTAAATTGAATAGATGATGGGCTCTTAAACATATATATTATGCTGAATCAAATCATATTTTAAGTGATCAGAGACACTTACAAAGACTGTTTTGAAATGTGAATAATTAATCCAATTTTCTGGTTTACAAGTGTGGCATTTTCATGACAAGCACACCTGTATTCCATTTGAACATAGCGGGATGAAAATGTAAATTCCTTGATCGCAAACAGAACACTCAGCACTCCATCTAAATAATCATACAACCCTCTTGTTATTAAAAGATTCTAAGAAAAGAAAGAAACATGTTCTGACTATTTTGGTGTTTACCAACCTAATATAAAAAGATTCTAATTTTGGGGGGGAGGGGGAATCTAACTTTTTGTTCCTGATATTCAGGCTTTAAAAACCCTTCTCTGTTGAAATGCTATTATGGTAAACAGGAAAAATTATAAGACCTCACCTGATGAAAATGCCATATTTCATAAAAGAAAAGTTGAGAATTACTTGAATCAAATAGTTCTAACTGTAATGAACAGAAGAAGAAACACCCTGCACGACACTAAGTCTGTATTCCATACTGTCCACCCATTCAGAAATGAATGCTAGTAAAAGAATTTTATATTTCATTCAGATTCCTGGCAAAGCAAAATGCAGATTTCTTAGCATCTAAAGGGAAACACCAACATAAAATACTTCAGGTTTTTTTTTTTTCCAGAGAGGATTAAAAATAAAGTGCTTATTTTTAAAAAAGATAATAATTTAAAAAATAAAAAGAACATTTTAGAACAGCAACAAAGTTACTGATTTCGTCATTCACAATTATTTATGTGTAAATAATGTAGCTATAGATAATAACTGTAAGTATGTTTTCTGAAAAGGTAATGATTAAGTATAGCAATTTCTCACTTAGAAGTAATTAAACTGTTCTCTCAGGTGTGCATTTTCCAGTTTTTTTTTTTTTTTTCCTTCTATTCTTTATCTACTAGGTGGTTTAGAGCAGTCATTGTTCAGAGACTCCTGATTTCTGGGAAGAACTGAATTGGGTATGTTTTGTTGATCTGTCTGTTTCAAGACTGGAAGCTAGATTTCAGGACATACATGTGCACTTGTACTAAAAAGCAGACAATTTCGTCCTTTGCACTCTGACCTTAAGTCCCACGTAACCAAGTTCGATTGGGAAATGGGAGTAAATTTGAGCAAGAGCGAGAGAGCTCATTGGAATACTGTAATGAATTTTATACAATCTCAGGCTCCCTTTTTAAATGGGCACTCAGTACAATGGCAGCAATAAGACTGAATAAAGCAAGGTATTTTTCAATTTCATCACTTCATTTTAATCTTTGCTTCTCTCTCTCTCTCTCTACCTTCCCTATTTCTTTGGCTTGCAGAGCTCCAAATTCAAATCCTTTTATCTACCCTAATCATAGTGAAAGGAAATGAAACTAGCTCAAAATTTAGCTGCAAAAAATGTATATCCCCGCCTCTTCTCTGTCCCACTAGTCTGTCTATCTTCATGTTAGAAAGTGTTTTAAAAATAATGGTTGGTACCTTTTGTAGCCTACATTTGAACAATATCTTTGTGCTATTCTTAAGACAAATGAATCATACCGCTTATTTTTCAAAAATGCGTGGAGGAGTATTTCACGCTTTTGAGGTGGAAGGAACTGTAGCATATATGAACCAGATAAATCAGTGTAAAGAGCAGAAGACAACTAAGTCTTATTCACAGTCTGAGTTATAAGAGGGATGCCTACAGAACAAATGAACTCAAACAAAGATAGGGGTTTCAGGTCAAATATGACCATTCTCAAATAAATATTTCAGACATTGGTGGAGGTCTTGAATTTTAAAAAGGAAATTTCAGTGAAAAATAGTTGTTGTTTTACAGACCTACTGAATTCATTTTATTGTTAGTACTAATTTTAACTAAATAAGAACAACACAAAGTATTGCTAGTAGCTACTCCAATTCACAGAGCTTTGCAGATGCAAATGTTTGGGTACCAGGAATGCTATCAAGCGAATGAAGCATCATTAGAGCCATTCTGTGTGTGAAACCTTGTGGGAGATTAATGAGCAGCAGGTACAAAAAAAATCTGCAAACCAACTATCTGAAACTTCCACAGATTTATATATCTTTGGAGACCCTGTTTGTTTCCATTTATTTTTTCTGTTTGTTTAAAAAATACATTTTTTTAATTTAGAATTATACAACACAGGAATAGATTCTTGGTGGGGGGAGGGGATGAAATGAAAAGTTCATTAAGAGAGAGACAGCTTCACTAATCACAAGCCAGCTCCAAGTGTAACTGCTCTCGCTCTGCTCAACAGGCAATGCAATGCTATATATAGGCCACGCACAGCCCACTGGATGTTTACTTCTGTTATCGTTTCCAAAGAACATGTGTTTGTTATCATTAATATTTCAAAGAAGAATGCAAAACAGTACTGCTTTACAGTCAGCTGGACTCTACTTATTACCCTTCCCATACTTCCTCAGAAAATTTAATAAATTTTTCCTGCAATATTTCACTATAAGAATTTTTCAAGTTTTCTTGTATTCCAAACAAGTATTTTGTTTGGAAATATTGAAAATAAGTCCTTACTACTAATTCTTTTTAAGTTAATCAATTACATTTTCTGATGCTTTACCTTGAGTTCCATTCAATCTTCTTTTCAAAGTTGAGACTACTAAAACCTGCAGAAACTTTTGCTGAAAACCAGTAGCTTACAAAGTGAAAAAGAAGCTGAAAGGTGAAAAAGCTGGTGAAGGCAGTGCTGATAATCAGTTTGGTATCCATATTTCTTCAACCTGTTAAGAGAAATAATGGCCATAAATTGCTTTAAGTTGTTCATGATAGACCTAAAATAATTTTTATATCTTAAAAGGGCATGTGGTTATATTTTTGGTAATTTAGCACAAATGGAAAACACAAAGAAACTAAGAATTTAAGCCTTTTGTGTTTTTTCACTTTCCAGCTATTTGTTATTTATATTTGTATTTTTTTAAGATTTATTTATTTATGCAAATAAGATCTGGGGAACAGGTCAGAGGTATGGGGGGGGGGTGAGATGATTCACCAGGACAGAGTGGGGAGCAGAATAGGCAGATCTACTGAAATACACTGTTGAGGGCAGAAGTGGGTACAGCAGGAGAGGTCCGCTGCGCCATGTGGGTCACTCCCTGGTCGGCAGCAGGAATCGAACTCTTGCTGCAGTGGCTGCGGTTTGCTTTATAGTGTGTTGCTTAACCCACTGCACCACCAGGGAGGCCCTATATTTGTATTTAAATGAAAGCAGAAAAAATCTTAAAGAACTCAAATTATAAATTTCAGGAAACAAATTTAAAACTGATATTCAAAATTAGCTAAGTTTCAGAGTCTAATATTTAGGGAATTTCAAGTACTATAACTGAAGGCATTCTTTTAGTAATATAATTTTTAATTAAACTTCTCTATGCCTCAATTTCCTCACCTATGTAAGTGGGAAACTTGGTTAGATAATTTCTAAGAAACAATTATGTCAAAATCATACCAGAACAAATAGCAAAATCAAAAATAATTATGCAACAAAAGCTGATTATAGAGTGAGATAAACAACACTTAAAGTAATTTATCTTAAGAAGGATAACACTATCTTAGAAAAGAACTATACCATTATTACTACTGCTGAAATTAGTATTTAATTTTTTAAAAATATTCTGGATTCATACATATCCTTGAATTAAAAATCTTCCATGGTTTTTTAATCTCTAAAATACAAAGATTTTTATAAAAAGATTTCAAGTTTTTAAAGATAGAAGTAGCAGAAAGAATAGTAATACCCATGCATACACATTCGATGTTTTCTATTTCATTGAGCTAAACTTTGGTCTAAAAATCTCAGAAACATTCAGACCAAAAAAAGACACTAAAACATTTGCTCATATGCAGCAAACACAGCATTTCTCCCTCTCCATCTTTGATAGGGCTGACCCTCAAATGGAAAGGAAATGAATCAATTCATATTTCCAGCTGCCTAATGTGAAGAAATAAAGTCACCTACTGAAGTCAATTCACTAGAGAAAAACCAAGTCATTGACTGCACTAGCAATAACCCCACTTCATTCCCTTCCAGCCAGGATATCATAATAAGAATCAGTCTCCCACAGGGCCCCTTCTGACAAAATTCATGTGTCTGTAATGAATTCTTTTCTCATTCTCTTTTTCCGGTATGTGTGCTCAGTAAAAATATTGATATTACAATTCTTCTCTGTGAGATTCCATTAACTTTATTGCTCATTTACTTTTTTTTTAAATTCAACATGTGTTTACTGGGTATTAAAAAATTTAATTTGTGGTCTTTTAGCCTAGATTTAATATTAACCAAATAATACAGAAAAATAAGCTTTGTACACAAATGAAACATTATCATAATTTTGCTAAATGCAACATAAAGGGAGAAACATTTTTTGTAAGATTAAAGCAAATAGTGATCTGGAGGCCAGGTGGGCATATAAGAATATAAAACCAGCAGCCAGAAAACAGCATAGTTCAATCTTAAAAGTGAGGACGATTTGCCTTGAAAGGTTTTATATGTTCTCTACTGGTCTTAAAGGTAGCAAGGCTGCTCAATTACTTTTGTTAAAATTCAGCATATATAGTGTGTCTTTACTTCATGAATGCTTACCAAAAATCATAAAATACAGAGAATATCATGCGACATCATTTTACAAACTGTTAACCCATACTTTTTTTTAAATAAAAAAAGCACTCAAACAATTCACTATTAAAAAATTCATCATTCCTTAAAAAGTTGGTTTTAATTCTTTACTCTTCTGAATATTTTTTTTAAAGATTACATACTATAGAATTCCATTAACATGGTATCTTTTTTTTTAAGATTTATTTATTTATGCATACAAGAGTGAGGTACAGGCCAGAGGTGGGTGGGGGGTGAGAGGATTCACCAGAGAGAGCAGGGAGCAGAACAGGCAGATCAACGGAAGTACACTGCTGAGGGGAGCAGCGGGCACAGCAGGAGAGGTCTGCTGCNNNATGTGGGTCCCCTCCCTGGCTGGCAGCAGGGATCGAACTCGTGCTGCAGTGGCTGCGGTTTGCTTCATGGTGCGTTGCTTAACCCACTGCGCCACCAGGGAGGCCCCACTCTTCTGAATATTTTATATTTTCAACAGACTTACTTTCAGTTAACTGGTGTCTTTAGGATACATGCTGAGTCTCTTTGCAAAAGTGTTTCAAACCTAAAATGTTTCGTATAAATTGTGGCTTCCAAAAGTCTCAACACACAGAAGCTAATTAAACTGTTCTACTCCATGTTTGCTTCTTAGTAAGCAGCTGCTTGTTTAATTAATCAGTCATGCCAAATCAAGGACTAGTCTACATTTTTTTTTTATAAACTTCCCCCAGAAAATCAAGGCTTCTGGTAGGAACCAAATGCCCATTTAGTCCATGAATCAGGCAAGAAAATGGGAAAAAACGATAAAATTAAATAATGCTCATTAGTGACACAGAGGAAGAACCACCTTGTATTTGTTGATAAGTATGCACATTAAAAGTATAAAAATACGGACCCCCCTGGTGGCGCAGTGGGTTAGGCAGCGCACTATGAAGCAGACCACAGCCACTGCAGCACGAGTTCGATCCCTGCAGCCGGCCAGGGAGTGACCCACATGGCGCAGCAGACCTCTCCCGCCTCGCCCGCTGCTCCCCTCAGCAGTGTGTTTCCGTAGATCTGCCTGTTCTGCTCCCGGCTCTGTCTCTGGTGATCCTCTCACCACCACCCTGGACTCTGGCCTGTACCCCAGCTCTTGTATGCATAAATAAATTTAAAAAAATAAAAATTTAAAAAAAGTATAAAAATACTAGGCCAGGTTCACAGGGCAGAACCTGGAAGAAGTTTGTAATATTTATCTAGAAAGGAGCTACTGAAACAAGTGGGAAATATTTCCGTGGCAACGAAAAAGGCAGTGTGTCTATACGTGAACTTCACAATAGAATCAATCAGTCCATTTTGGGTCACAGAAGTTTCACCGACCAAAGCAACTCGCCAGAGACATCCCACATGCATCAATTGTGTACCCTGTTTCCCCAAAGATGGTTTCCATAAACTTTAATTCAGCCAGGTTGAAGAGAGCAGGAAAAGTCTCAAGTGTGCCTCACTAAACTTCCGAGAGTCCTTCTCCAGCAGGAGGACTCCCCAAGGGAGGACCCCCGTGAAGGCACAGTCAAGCTGACGCAGTCATCACTCAGTCAACAGTTTGTCCAGCATGTGCGTGGGCACCACACTGCAGGCATTTTGTTTTCAGGGAAAAATACCCAGCAGAGAGGACACACTGAGAAGCCATCCCAGGTACTCAAGGTAGAGCAAAGGACCTCGCTCCTTTTAACTCCCAAGAAGACACTTAGAGTCTAAAACACAGTCCCATCACTGGAACCACTGACCTGAGAACACAACTACTACTCTCAGTTCCCGTGTTCATTATTCATTATTCCTGCGGCAGTGCAGGGGTCCTGGGGAGTATGCTGGACTCTCTAACGCCACTTCCCCCTTCTGGCCCCCCCACCACACAACTGTACGCCTCCATGTGCTGACAAAGTTTCCAGGTGAGATCTGCTGCTGTAGTGTTTTAGCGGCTTAAAGCACTTAAAAAAGAGGGGTGGGGAGTCCATTGGAATGTAGTTAAGGGAGCAAGGAAGGGGGAAGCAGGGAATCGCCCTACTTGTGTATTGCATTCCTTGTCTTATCCCTAGCAAGCGTTCTTATTTCTCACACTGATTCCAAGTATTTACTGCTCTCAACTCTCCAACTCTCTCACTCTTATAATAGATGAGGGTTCTTCCCCGTTCACACAGCCAAAAACAAACAAAAAACAAGACCTGGAGCTAATCAGGCATGGAGGAACTCCCTCAACACAGCAGTTTCTTCCCGCCCTTTCTGCTGACCCAGAACCTCCTCTGTACACACTGGAGGCTCGGCCTGGGTGTGTGCCCCACACCCTCAACACGACTTATGTCATGTCAGTCAGATACCGCTACCCTAGTGCACGAGTCCTAGCTGGTCAGCGACCTTCTGGGGGGCTCCATATGTGCATTCCTGAGACCCCACGGGCTCACGTGAGCCAAGCAGAACTAAACCTCAAACCAGTGTTTTCTCCAGGATTCTGTATCTTAGAGAATAGCTGTCATCCACAGCTCTTCCCACCTTCCATTCTACAACAGCTCCGTCATCCTGGACTCCTTCCTATCCCTTACTCCCACTATTAACAGACTGCCAAATTCTGGTAGATTGAAGAATATCAAAGGAAGAATAACTTGATTCCAGGAAAATTCTGAACATTCATGATAGCCTTATGAATAATACAAAGATGTCTGGGTGGATAACATACTTAGGTAGATCCAGAGCCAGATTAGAAGCAGCATGTAGATCAATGGTCTGAAGCAGATTTGAGACATATCTCTCCTGTCTTACCAAGCTCTCTCTTTTTGGTCTGTTTCAATAATAGTCCTACAAGTATTTACATTTATTCTATCAGCATACAATACAGGGCTGGGAAAAATAGCTAAAGTAATGGGAAAGATAGCATCAAAATTCTCTTCAGAAGCAAAGTGAGCCCTGATCAGAGAGAAAAATAGGAATAAATTTCTAAAAGGCAATGCCCACGCAGGGGACCTATCCTAATTATCCAATAAACACAACACACACCTGCAAATGTAGGTTCACTCATAATCCATCAGTGCAGGAGTAGACCTTTGGATCAAGACATGTATCAGCCCACCTTGCTCTGAATTATCACATGCCGAGGCACCTATAAAGGACTGCAATTAGCACTTTCCACGATAGCCAAGATATGGAAACAACCTAGATGCCCCAAAACAGATGCGTGATTCAAGAAGATGTGACATATACATCATGAAATACTACTTAGCAATCAAAAAAGATGAACTCATGCCATCTGCAGCAACACGGATGGAGCCGGGAGGGTCATGCTAACAGAAATAGGAGGAAAAGATAAAAACCGGATAGTTTCACTTACATGGGGACTATAGAGAAGCCAAACAGAGGGTCAGGAAAAAGAAAACTTGCAAGCTGACCATAGATCTGAGGCACCCAGCAGGGGAGGGGGAGGAAGAAGGGTCAAAACAGTGAGGGAAGAGCCAAAGGGATTGCGGTGACAGTTCACAGATGCTATGATGGTGGGAGACTTATGGGAACTACACCTGAGAGAAATAAAACACACAACCACGTAAATGAAACGCAATAAAATCAGCAATGATAAAAGAAAATAAATAAGGTAGCGCAACTAAGATGGTGTTTTGAAATCATGATGTGGTGGAGAGGTGAAGAGCAGAGGAAGGTTAGTTGGGCAACAAGATTTCTTAGCGACGACCTGAGAGCGCTCCTCAAACATCTAAAAACTGTCTTGCAGAAAAGTGAAAGAAGAAACTTACCCTGCATGCCTCAAAATGGCACAATTGGGCAACAACTATGGGGAGGGAAGAGTTCTGCTTCATTTAGGGAAGAAGCTTGAACCAACTTAAAGTGTCTGCGCACCCACCAGCGGGCCACACAAGGACCACAGCCCAGGGGTCAGAGGAGGGGCTGGTCCCAGTTGCCTACGCCGTACTCTAGGATTGAATTCGACTTTGACACCCAAAAAGGTCTGTTAAATACTGTGTTGCCTTCTTACTACTCTGTCATTTATGTTTGAAAAACCAAACCAGGCATGTGAGAATACAGTAAGTATGTGTACCATGGAGGCGAGTGCACAGACCCAGTTGTGATCTTCGCTGGAATCTGTTCCACTTGCTGTGACCCAGACAAATTACTTAACTTTCCTAACTGAATCCAAGTTCCCTCATCCATAAAATGGAGATAATAGTACTAACCAGGCATAGCTGTCATGGGAAATAAACTACATAATGTTTGGGGGGTACTTAGAACAGTGACTAGAATGAGACACAACCAGTAAGTTCTGTTCCCGTCAGCCACCTCCAACAGCACACAGGACAAGCAGTCTCCTTCCATCGCTCCAGCCAAGCAAAGTGAGGCCACTCTCTGGCAAGTTGACTGTAGGCCTCTTCCTCATCCCTGTTAACACTGGTCAAGGGGTCTCCCTGGTGTCGCAAGGGTCAAGAACTTCACTATGAAGCATCTGCAGCCACTGCAGCATGAGTTCAATCCCCGACCACAACCACGGAGGGGACCCACATGGCGCAGCAGACCTCTCCTGTCTCGCCCGCTGCTCCCCTCAGCAGTGTACTTCAGTCTGCCTGTTCGGCTCCCCACTCTGTCTCTGGTGAATCTTCTCACCCCAACACCCCTGGCCTATACCCCAGTTCTTGTATGCATAAATAAATCTTAAAAAAAAAAAACTAGTCAATGTGCAAAATGCAAACAATCTACCATCTTTCCTCCAAGTTTTTATCCCTGTCATGCTCCAAAGTTCCCTCCTGACCCAGCCCTCCACCTCCTAAGCTTTTGCACGAGCTCCCCTAGAACTGCTGCTCCACACCCAGAAAACTGTGCTTTATCCTTGGGGTCTCCTCCCACTCTATGTGTTCTGAAGACACCCTTCTTCTGCAGCCCTCTCAGGTAGAGGCTGCCTGGTCATTTATATGCTGAGTCAGGAGGTAGCCCCAGACGCTCTTTACTTCTCAGGTACTTCTCAGGTACCTTCAGACCCTAGTTCTCCACTCTCCCACCTCTCGTAAACAATCAGGGGGTTGGTCCTCAAGTTATAGCACCCTCTCCTCACTGGCATCCTTCTGTAACCTCCTACACTTCCTCCCATTCAAAGACGTTGATCCTGACTCACTGGTGTCCCCAAGCCCTGCCACCCTCCTGAGAGACTCGCTCCTGCGTTCCCTTGACAATGCAGGCCTTTATCTTCACCTGGAATGGGACCTCCACACCACTTCACCCTCCCTGGCTCATCATTTATCTGCCTCCAGAAAAACATTTCAAGGGATCCCTTTTGATCTTTCCTTCCAATGGACTCAGCATGACAACATTCTCAATCCCCTGACCTTACAAGCTTTCCCCCTAATTCATTAGCCCTTTCTTCTGTTTTACTTCCATCTTTAATCAGCTTAGATCCTACAGCCCATTATTTCAGTAACATTCTTACTAATACCCTACATTTCCTTCCCACTGCCAGAGCTGGCTAAACCCAAGCCTGGATTTGCCTAATTATTTACTCAGTGACAAGCCCAAAACAATCAGAGTACTGATAAAAAAAGTCAGATGCCAGAAGAGACTGAGTTGGTATGTGTGAAATTACAGAGAGATTAAACAGCCTCAAAATTTTCCTTCCCTCCCACCACAATGCCTTAGCCAACCAATACTCCCACACTCCACAATTTTCCAAATCACTCCAACTCTTTTCAAACCTCCAGCCCTCTACCCCATTCTCAACAGAAGCTCCCCATCCTACTTTACTAAAAATATGTTAACCAATGAATACCTCTCAGTGTCCCACGACCAACCATACTAACCACATGCCCCTTCACCCACCTGTCCTCCCATGCCAGGACAACCTCTCTGTGTATTTTCCATCTGTCCTTCCTGAACTTCTTTGGAAATTTTTGCTTTTGTTGTCCTCTATTCTCTCCTCAACTAGATCTTTCTATTGTCTTTTAAATAAGCTCAACTAGTTGCAATAAAAACAAAATCCACAGCTCTACCAGCTCTTCCTCAATCCTGTATCTATTCCAGTCTCGTTTTCTCCCTCTTGTTCCCTTCTGACTTCTCTTTACCCCAGCCCCCTCTAAAGACAGAGTCCTAGAAAAGGTTTGTCACTTTTCGTCTCTCACTGTTCAACCCATCTCACTGCCCCCACTCTCACCACACCCCTGAAATGACTGTTCTAAGGTCAGCAGTGACTTCTATTCGTGCCCTCACGTTACCTGACCTCTGGCCAACACTGGACACCGCTGACCACTTTCTTCTTGAGACACTTTCTTCCCTATCTCTGTCCATCAACTAAATAAGAGAATCTCCTGAGGCTCACTTTCAGGCCCTCTCCTCTACGTGGTTCCTGTGTGATTATTTTACCTATCCCAATGGTTTCGGCTACACCTTCTATGCAGAAAATTCTCAAGTTTAAATACCATCCCAGGTCTCTCCTCTGAGCTCCTGAATCATACAGCAAACTGCCGACTTATCATTACCATGTAGCATTTCAAAGGCATCTCAAACTAAGGTGACCATCCCCAAAACTTGGTGAACTTCTAGGCTGTTCATCTCAGTGGATGGTATCACCGTCCACCCAGATCTGACAGCCAGAAATCTACAAGTGACCCATGACAACTACTCTGCCGCCCCACCCAATCCCTCACCGAGTCCTGTGGATTTCATTCACTTCCTAATCAGCTTTCAAAAAGCCATTTCTCTCTAGGTCTCTCTGTTGGCCTAGGGGTTAAGTCTCAGAGCTATCAAACTATCACCAAAAAGCCGTTTCTCTCAAGCTACAACCATCACTTCTAGACTGTCTCCTTACCGTGGAGCAGAGACTGGAGGGCTCTAGGGAAACCCTTTCTAAAAGTTGTCTCCAGTCAAGTCACCTCCTCATCCACCTCTAACTTAAAACTTTCACTGTTTTTCCAAGGCTCTTTTAGGACCCACCTTACCTCCTCCAGTCTCAGCTGGCACCTGTCCTCGCTTGCTGCACGCCACGAAATGTGGTCTCCTTTCTGCTCCTCCAGGATGCCATGTCTTTATATATCCTATCATACAGTGAATTGACTGTATGTACAGACGCCCACCCCTGCCCCTCCACTCCCAAGTTAACATGCTTGCTTCTGCAGCTCGCAGGCCCATCCTCCCTTCCTCAGGGATGCTTTCTCTGGGCTCAGTCAACAGGGCAAACCCCCCATTGTTCTGCACTTAAAGCACTAGGTTCCTGTCTTTACAGCTGCAATTTTCATAAATTCTCTTTCCCTCAGTGCATTGTGAATCACAGGAAGGTGGGAAACACGACCACTTTCCCCTTATTGTGTCCCCGTGCCTAAAACACTGCCTGCTCAATGTCTATTAAATATTTCAAAACAGACATCCACATTCTTACACGCGGTTTTCATTCTGTTGGTATCTCATCACTTACAGGTCCCTCATTTTACCAGGATAATTAGAATATTCGAAAAAAATATTTTAATTGATATCACAGCATGAAAATACATTGACTTCAAAAGGCTTATCACCTCTCAATGTCCAGAATTAGGATACAAGTAGCATAAGTGAACTTATCGAGTGTCTTGGTCTACTTGCACTGCTACAGCAAAATACCACAGACTGGGCGGCTCATAAATAGCAGAAATTTACTGCCCACAATTCTGGAGGTTGCAAGTGCAAGATCAAGATGCCAGCAGTCTGCTGAGGGCCCTCTTCTAAATTGTAGAATTCCCATGGTAGAAGTGACTAGAAACTCCATGGCATCTCTTCCACAAGAGCGCTGATCCCTAAGGCTCCCTTCTTAAGACCTAATCACTTCCCAGAAGCCCATCTATAAATAATGCCACCTTCGGCAGAATTTCAACATATGAAGGGGGGGGGACAAATATGCAGTCCACAGCAGTACAGTATTTAGTTCATCTACCCCAAATCCCTTTCAATACAGTTTGTGTTCAAAAGTTCCGTTGTGTGTGTGCGTGCATGTGTATATAATTGTAATCTGCACTGATTCTTGCACACTTGTACCACCTACCAAAGTACTTATTCAATAATTTATTTACATGTCAGTAACCCTAACATGGCAAAAGTGTTCTCAAGCCTCCATAAACTCGCAAGCCAGAAGTCATTTGTAAATGAGTACATGGCTGCAGAAGATAAGCTATTTACCAATCCAAAGCTTTCTCCAGAATAAGGGTGTCCCTCCCTGCCCTCCACTAATTCTGCTTTTTGTTTGCATTTCCATGTGAGTGGTATATTGCAATTACCTGTCTAAATAATCATAAAATGTCAATAACTAGCCAGAGACATTAAAATCCCTTAGTAAAGAATAACTACCACACGGGCCTCCATGGTGGCGCAGTGGGTTAAGCAACGCACTATGAGGCAGACCACAGCCACTGCAGCACGAGTTCGATCCCTGTCACAGGCCGGGCAGGTGACCTACATGGCGCAGGAGACCTCTCCTGCTTCGCCCACTGCTTCCCTCAGCAGTGCATTTCATTTAATCTGCCTATTCTGTTCCCCACTCTCTCTGGTGGATCCTCTCACCCCAGCATTCTTGGTCTGTACCCCAGTTCTTGTATGCATAAATAAATCTTTAAAAAAAAATAATTACCACACTACTCAATGGTCATGTAAAAAAACTGTGAAGCATGTAATCGAATGGGTACTGTGCTCTAAGCTAAATGAGGTTAGTTTTTGTCTTTTGTTGTTTTAATTCTGCATTGTGATCTATATGATGAAAAGTTACGAGATTAGCACGCAGAAAACATGCTACCTCATTTTTCCTTTCTGACCGTCAAGTTGAAGAACCGTTAACATTGGTATAAAGTCTACTGGAAGCCAGCTGCATGACAGAGTCAGTCCAACATCTATAAATCCTCCAATATTCACGGTACTGCTCTTTCACTTGAAGCAAATGGGAAGAAAATAAAGACTAAATCAGGAAAGGCTAAGGAACCCTATATGAATAAGATTAAGTTACATTCCCTTTCTCAGATATGTGTTACTTAAAATTTAACAAGGAGTTGCACTCATTTATATGAAAAATTTATCTATGCTTCGCTGTGGCTTAAGGTACTTGGCTTTGAAAAAGGGTGTGCTTTATATTTTTATTCTGTTTCCCAGACCCTCCACCCTTTCACTTCCCAAGAGCCTGTAAGAGAATTCAAATTAAAGAAAAACTGTTTGAGCATGCCTGTTTCACACTCAGGCAAATGACACCTCCCTGAAGAAGTTTTGTTTGTTTGTTTGTTTGTTTTTGGATCATAGATTGTTTTGATTTTAACAAAGAATTAAAATATTTAAAAGTTAAATATTCATACCTTCCTATCTGACCTTTATTTTTCCCTCAGCCTTTATAATCACAAGATGTTAGAATAGGAAGGAGACTAAACTCCATTCCCCAAATTGCAGCATCACCTATACCCCCAGCAAGGGGCAGTCATACATCCATACTAGGGGGTGTGGTAGGGGAGGGGGGCACTGTGGGGTGGCCCCACCTTGCCACAACTGAGAAAACTCTTTTGCTAGTGAACTGATAGTGTTACACTCTTTTTAATCTAGATCTCCCTTTTATGTGTTATAATATCTGCTTCTTCACATTCTATGTTAGATGACTTCTAGGAATCTTTCTCTAATCCCTCCAATTCAGTGTTTTTCAAATTCTCATAGCCCAGAGTCTCTTTTAGCCCCTTCCCACAAACACAATAATCATTATACAGTCTTATTCCTTCCAGACAAAACTTCTGTAATCTTCCCTTCTACAGTTTGCTTTCTGGGGGGAGAAACAGGTTTCTTGACATACATTACTATGCAACCCAGAGAGCTCCCAAGTTATTTTAATATAGCAAAGATGTTAGAGGGAAGATATCGCAATTCCTTGACCCCTAGCAGAAAATTCCTGCTCTCTCAAGGATTTCTACCCCTGGTTTTCCACACATTTGGACAGTTTATATGTATTTCTTTTAAGATTTTACTTATTTATACAAACAAGAGCTAGGGTACAAGTCAGAGTCACAGGAGGTGAGAGGATTCACCAGAGACAGAGTAGGAAGTAGAATAGGTAGATTGATGGAAATACACTGCTGAGGGGAGCAGCGGGCAAGGCAGGAGAGGTCTGCTGCGCCATGTGGGTTCCCTCCCTGGCCGGGGATCAAACTCCAACTGCTGTGCCTGCAGGCTTCACAGAGCAGCGCTCAACCTGCTATGCCACCAGGGAGGCCCAGTTTATAAGTATTTTTAACTAAAATTTTCAACAAAGTTTTATCCTTATTTTCCTAACACACATTTAAATGTTTTACGTGATCTAGTTCTTAACTTAAAATAAATGAATGAAATTTAACTAGTCATATCAACTTTTTTCAGTTTTATTGAGCAATAATTTCAAATATCATTATATAAATTTGCATATATTATAAAGTGAATATTGTGAATGATTACCACAGTGGGTTTAGCTAGTACTCATCATTTTATACACACAATAAAAAAGGAAAGAAAATGTTCTCCTTGTGACAAGACTTAGTATTTACTTTCTTAGCAACTTTCCTATATGTCTGTCATACAGCAGTGTTAACTATTACCATCATGTACATCATCCCTAATACTTATTTATATATGTACCTGAAAGTTTTTACCTTTTGACATCCTTCCTCCAATTCCCCTACCCCTATACCCTGCCTCTGGAAACCAAACCTTTTCTATGAGTTTGGTTGGTTGGTTTGCTTTTTAGAGTCTACATAAGATCATGCAGTATTTATCTTTATCTGACTTAATTCACTTAGCAAAATGTCAAGGTTCATCCATGTTATTGCAAATGGCAGAATTTCCTCATTTTTTATGGCTGAATTATATTTAATTGTATACACCCTAAACTTCTATATGCATTCATCCATCAATGCCTCAGTCGTTTCCATGTATTGGTCATTATAAATAATGCTGCTATGAACATGGGTATGCAGGTAACTTTTTGAACTAATGCTTTTGTTTTCTTTGGATATATTCCCAGCAGTAGACTTGCTGGATCATATGAACTTATACTTCAGTTTTTTTGAGGCTCCTACATAATGTTTGTCATAGTGACTACACCAATTTACAGTCCCACCAACAGTGCACATCCCTGCCAGCGTGTGCTATTTCTTATCTTTTTGATGATGGTCATTCCCACAGCCTTGAGGTGTTATCTCATTATGGCTGATTTGCCTTTCCCTAAGGACTAGTGATGCTGAGCATCCTTTCGTATACCTGTTGGTCTTTCATCTATCTTCTAAGATCTAGTCAAGTCTTTTGCCCATTTTTTAGCTATTCTGTTTGCTACTGAGATGTCTGAGTTCTTTATAGATCTTGGATGTTAACCTCTATCCAGTATATGGGTTGTAAATATTTTCTCCCATTCCCATGGGTCATCTTTTCACTTTATTCATGGTTTCTTTTCCTGTGTAGAAGCTTTTAAATTTGATGTAGGCCCCCACTTACTTGTGGTTTTGTTTGTTATGCTTTAGATGTTGTATTAAAACAAATCATTGCCAAGCTCCATACTAAGAAGCTTTATTCCAAGGTTCACAAATGTTGAATTCGGTCAATTGTTTTTCCTGTGTCTACTGAGATGATCACATTATTTCCCTTTATTCTATTAATGTCATACATCACATTTATTGATTTGTATATGCTTTACCATGCTTGCATCACAGAGATTAATCTCACCTAATCATTGTGAATGATCCTTCTAATGTGCTGTTGAATTCAGCCTGTAGTATTTTATTGAAAACTTTTGCTTCTAGGGTCATCAGGGATATTGGCCTATAGTTCTCTAGTGCTGTCCTTTCTGGTTTGGGTAGCAGGATGATTTGGGCCGCTTAAAGTAAGCTTGGAAGTGTTCCTTCCTTTTCAGTTTTTTGGAAGAGTGAGAAAAACTAATGTTGGCCTTTTTAAAAATCATTTATTTTATTCTTTAAAATCTTATTTCATTTTATACTTATTCCAAGTCTGAGGTTTTATACTATAATGCCTGAGAAGAAGTATGGCCCTAGAGAACCAACAATGGGAAAAGAACTCCCTCCTCCCTCAGCTCTCCCTGCTGCTCGGTTGGTTTGTCAACTCACAGCCTCTTAAGAAAAAAAAAATACCACTTAAGAAATCCCGTTAATTTTCTAGAGTCCTACAGCTCAAAGTACCATTGACACATCCTGACAAATGTTGCTTCCAAGCTTTTCACCCTCTCAAAAAAATCTTTTAAAAGAAGTCCTTGTTTTTTTAATCCTATGAATTCTAACAACATACAATGGATTTTGGATAAACCAGAATTCCTCAAGCCAAGAGACAACAGTAATAGAAAGGTGACAGTGCCACAGGACATGGGGTTGGGAACAGGCACTTGGAGAGCCTACCTTTAAGGACATCAGCACATCAGAGACAACGCACTCCCTGAGGCTTAGAAAGGAGCTCTATGAGGAAGGTGCCTTGAAGCCAAATTAGAGACCAGCGATGCCATGATACCCAAAAGAAACTCTTGGGAAGCGGAATGAGACTCTGCTGTCAACCCCCACTCAACCTCTGAGGTACTTACTTCCACATCCCTGCTCTTCCATTCTGGAGGGGTCACAGGAGTCTCTTGGCTTGGGGGCACCTTTTGGCTTCCCACCAACATTGTGAAATCAAGGAAATGTTGGAGAGACCAGTATTTTTCCAAAAATAACTTGTTCCTTTATTAAAAAAGGAGTCATTGGGATACCTGACAAATAGCCAGGAAGTCAGAATCCAAGGAGACAGAGAGATGCTTCTCACCTACAACTTCTGTATCTGGTTACCCTTGAAAAAGTCCTTACGTTTCAGGGAAGAGGTGAGGTAGGGCTTTATCTGCCTGCCTTTTATTTCTCTTTTGCCTTCTCCCCACAGCAGACAGTAATAAATGGACTAGAGGGTTGAAAAACAATTTTGCAAATTTCTCCCACCTGCTGAGTTCATAAAATGAATTCCATTCAGCAAGAGCAAGACCTAGAATCAAATCCTCATAGTTATCACGTCCCAGTACTTATCAACTGGTCTTGCAAGAAGAATATGAACTGTTTGACCTGCAAGTTCCACTAAACAGGTATAAGAACACGGACACTGCAAGGTGATCATCTGCCTTAAATAAGCTGAATGACATGCACCCAGCACAGTGCTTAGCACACTGTCACTTGTGTAGTAAATCATTTAGTGCCTATAGATTGCTCTTCAACATGACACTGCCACTCCTGACATCCACAGATGTATTTGGATGTGGTGTCTCTGCTTCCACAAATGTGGGCAGGCCTTGCCACCTGCTAACAAATGCAACAGAGGAGATGAGGGTTCTGGAACCTAGGTAGGCTTCAAAATGCCTTGCGGCATCTTTCTTTCCCTCGCATAGAGTATTGTCCTGAGGCTGCCATGTAAAGAAACCTCATACTGGAGGATAAGTCAACAGTAGAACTGAGGCTGCCCAAATCACAGACAACACTCAACAACACACTCAACACCAACTACCAAACAATTTGCCAAGCCTTCTTGGACTTTCCAGGCCAGCTGACCCTCCAATTGAATACAGGACCAAATGACCCAATAACCAGATAGCTAGTCCAAAGGATAAGAGAAATAATAATCATTTTTAAGTCACAAGTTTGGGGTGGTTATTCAGGAATAGATCAAAATGCCACTAGGTGAAGTCTAGCACCTATTATGACCATCCTTTCCTGCCTTTCCAGTGGCACCAAGTCATACAGGGGTTGGATATTCTGAATGTGATCACTGTCCCCGCCATTTAATCTTTGGTCTAGGAGTCCTGCAGCTTATCAACACCCTACATTGATTGAGAAACTCAGTGGCTTCTTTTGAAGACAATCAAGGAGTTACTTAACCTTCCAGGTAACCTTTCATGCTGTTGCCCAAAGGCCGCCAAGAAGGCTACTTCTCTCTTGAACGCCTCCCAAGCTGTCATAGAACTAGCTCCATCTGTACTATTTTCCAATAAACATGGTACTTATCAACCTGCTTCAGTATCTGATTTAATAGTATCAGCTAGCCAAAAAACCAACCCTAACAAAGTAATACTTTCCTTGAACCATTTCATAGGTTAGTAAGGGGATATTCAAAACAAATCAGGGTTTATTAAATTTAGGGTTTGTCTGTCAAAGTATAACAGTGTGGTCCCCAGGAAAAGGGGAGATTCCAGGTTCCCTGCTCTATCCAAGGGAGAGTGGAGCTGAGCAGGGAGGAAAAATAGCTTAAAAGGAGACTGAGGAAGGAAGCAGGATGGCGAGCCAGAAAGAGACCTGGAGGAGGCATGTGGAGCAGAGAGACATGTGAAGAAACTGCACTTGCTTCATGGTCCTGGCTGGTTGGAACAGATGTGGGTGAGAACAGATGTGTTAAACTCCCATGGGGAGTTTAACAATGGCAGCTTTTATCTTGATTTTTGATTTTGCTCTTTTCTTCCCATTCTTGTCTGTTTCTGACCCTGGTCTGTGGGTCTTCACCAGATGGTACTTTACACTTGTGCAGGTTTTCAGGCCTTGCTTTGGCTGGACTTTTAACCATGAGGGGACAGGTAATTTCGTGTGCTTGATTTGGAAACTATATTCTTTGTCTTGTCTGTATTGTTCACTAATTATATTAAAGTTCCTGGGGGCCTCCCTGGTGGCGCAGTGAGTTAAGCAACGCACTGTGAGGCAAACTGCAGCACGAGTTCGATCCCTGCCGCCAGCCAGGGAGAGGACCCACATGGCGTAGCATACCTCTCCTGCCTCGCTGGCTGCTCCCCTCAGCAGTGTGTTTCAGGCAGTCTGCCTGTTCTGTTCCTGGCTCTGTCTCTGGTGGATCCTCTCATCTCCCTGGACTCTGGCCTGTACCCCAGCTCTTGTATGCATAAATAAATAAAATCTTTAAAGTTCCTTTCCACTAAAGGTCTTATATATTTTGTCTTGATGTGGTGGGTGGCAGAACCTATTTAGAGCAGTCAGGTTTAGGGGTTCTAGGGTGCCCTTCTCCCTGTCCTGTAACAAGTAAGTTTTGTTAAGTTTGGCCCATGGACTTGTTCTGGGGCAATGTTCCTGAGGACAGACTTAAGTGAGAATGGTCACAGAAGCTCAGATCCAGGTGGCTATTGGGAATTGAAGTTTCCCCAGCTTTCTGAAATAGGGTCAAACTGTCTCAACTGTCTAAGTCCTGGTAACAAATACTCTCACCCTCTACAACCTATCAACATTTCTTAGTTTGGAATCTTCTCTCGATGTCTTGGGATGGCTGATCCTTTCTAATTTAGGAGTTGGTCGATGTGAATATGCATCATCCTTCCTGCATGGACCAAGTGAAGAAGCTTTATGTTGCTGTTTTTTCTTAAAGGACAATATTTTGTTCAGTCATTGCTACAGTTCTGATATATTAATGCCCTCTGAAACATCTTCACTTCTTGCTTTGTAAGTTGCAAGCCTAGTATTCTTAGGCAAATAGGTGCTACTTACAGAAATGCCACTAAAATTTTACAATCTGTATTACCTGGTAGAAAAAATTGTCCGGGAACAGTATCAGATTGCTATTTGCATTGGATATGTGTTCCCGTGGGTCCCCTTAAAATTATTTCTGGATAAAACCCATGAACTTACACCTCACCCTACTGACCCTTCACTGAGACATGCCAAGGCATGACACCCTGGCTGGCACAGGGGAACATGATACGAAATGGCATCACAACACAAGGACACTAGGTTTTACTGTAAGATGTTGAGAATGCTGACCACTGCATATGGAATATTTTCTTGATGAAAATCCCAAGGAGAAATGTCCTTCACCTCCCAGAATCAGGAACAGATGAATTTCTCTGATTTGCTTTCTCTTCTGGACATCTGGAAGCTTGTTATGAAGTGTTTGTCTCTTCTATTTAACTGCTGAAAAGCTTACAGCCAGAACTTCCAGGAAGAGAACAGTACTTCCAAGTATACTAACCAACCTCACCCATACCTCCATCTTATTTTCTTTTGACTTGTTTTTCTTCCTTATTCTAATTTACTTTCTCTTGTCATGCTGTATTTGTCTTTGTATTTCCTGAGTTACTTTTGGAACAAGGTAGGATATAAATAAATGACAGAGATTACAGTCCCTATGTATGCCTAGCCCTCCTACCCCAGACAGTGTAAGCTCTTGTAAGCAAGGCTTGTACACTGGCCCGCTCTGAAATTCTTACTGTAACCAGAATATGTTTTTAATGCTCTATGAATATCTGGGGAATTAAGTGTCATAATATGTAAATTTTGGAAGCACTATTACCTGAATTATAAAAAAAAAAAAAGCAAAATAAAAGCGGTGTACTGGGGTCTCCCTGGTGGTGCAAAGGGTTGAGCACTGCACTGTGGGGCTTCTGCAGCCACTGCAGCATGAGTTCAATCCCTGGCCAGGGAGGGGACCCACATGGCACAGCAGACCTCTCCTGCCTCCCTTACTGTTCCCCTCAGCAGTGTATTTCAGCTGATCTGGCTGTTCTGCTCCCCACTCTGTCTCTGGTGAAACCTCTTACCCTCTGTGCATCTGGCCTGTACCCCAGCTCTTGTATGCATGAGTAAATAAAATCTTAAAAAAAAAAAAGCCATATGCTAATGATTTGTCCTTATTTTCAAAACAAATTCAATAATAAATAAAAGGGCTATGTGTAAGGGTAGTTGTTACATCATTATCAGAAGCACCCTCAAGGTCCAATTGCTCAAGGTGGTCTCCAGGAAAAGGAGAGGTTCAGGTTCTCTGTCCCACCCAAAGGAGGGTGTTGCTGAGCAGGGAGAAGATGCTGGAGAGGAGACAGGAGGTAGAAGGAAGAAGGATGGAGAGCAAAGAGAAGACCTGGAGGAGGCACATGACATATGAAGAAGCTGCATTTGCTTCTTGGTCCTGGACTGGTTGGAGCAGATGCGGGTTAGAGACCCATGGGGAGGCTAACAATGGCAGCTTTTATCTTGATTTCAATTTTGCTCTTTTCCTCCCAGACTTGTCTGGCTCTTTCTGACCTTTTTCTATGGGTCTCCACCGAAAGGTGTTTTATACTTGTGACAGGCTTTTGGGTCTTACTTTGGGCCAAACCTGTTTGGCTGGACATCCCACGAGGGGATGGGTAACTTTGGGTGTTTGATTTGGAAACTATATTCTTTGTCTTGTCTGTATTGCACACTAATTGTATTAAAGTTCCTTTCCATTAAAGGTCTTACATGTTTTGTCTTAATGTGGTGAATGGCAGAACCTATTTAGCGCAGGTAGGTTTGGGGGTTCTGGGGTACCCCTCTCCCTGCCCTATAGCACAATGATAGAAAAATGGTTAAATATATTGATACAGTTGAACTACCATAGGTGATAAAGATATTTCACTGAACACTGATACAGGAGAAAGTATACTACGAATACTGAGTGAAAAATAAAGCTGGAAAATTATACATTTTTCATAAATAAGTAACCGGGTATATTTTAGCATTTGTACAGGAAAAGGGCTAGAGGTTTATATCCCCCAAAACTGATCACGAGTAGTGTTAGGAAGTAAAAATAGGGCAGGTGAGAGTTGGAGGAAGAAGTGAATTTTCATTCTTTTTATTATTGATTATCTGTAACTTTTTTACAATAAGCAGGTTTCACTTTTGCAACAAAAAAGAAACATTGAAAAATTTAGGGTCTGGAGACTAGGAGGCAATCTCAAGTAATCAAAATACCGACTGTCTTAAAGGTTTGGTTTGGATATAGTAAGATGGGATGTACCAGATGTGCTGCCTTTGCCCCAGGCAGCTAAGCATCACTTTTGGACAAACTGGTCTTCCACCCAAAATCCTTTATCTTTACCTCTGCCATTTTTCCTCCAAGCATTAAGAAATTGATCTGTTTAGTAAAATTAATGTAAGTTTAGAACAACGAAAAGGCAAAGACTCTCAATCAGAACACAGATGCAGTCTTTCTAAGTCCTTAAAATAGAATATAACAAATTATAAAGCATTTAATTAAATTCACAATTGTCTCAATATTTTTACATGTATTAGAGCAAAACATGTTAATTGAGCAAGACTAGATTGGGGAATTTTGTCCCTAAAATGTTAACGTTTTATAAAGGAAGATGTCGAGTATGTTCTAAATTTCTCATCAAATGAAAATCCCTTCTTCCTCACTATTTCTTTTAATAAATACCTACCAAATAGGAAGAGGTTTTAGCCTTCAGCTGTACTTTTTTTTTAAAAGGATTTTTAAAGCCTATTTGAAGAACACTAATTAAAATTAATGTGACCAAGAAAGTTTCTTCATGTTCCCCAAATTCAAAAGTTAAATCAAAACAAATACATAAGCTTATCTATGTACTCATTATCTCCAAATATAACTATGCCAAGTTATCTCCAGAATGGCCATGCCAAGTTATCTCCAGACTGGCCATGCTGGATATAGTGTCACCAACACAGCACAGGTTGGGACCCAAAGACACACTTGGCAGGAACAATCAGGTGGACATCGGGAAGAGTCTGAGTCTCAGACAACATCAGGGAGATCAGGATTGAAACCGGGAGATACCACAGTTTGAGGAGAGGTAGAGTCGAACACATCAACTAAAGGAAGAAAATCAGACAAGACAGGGGTAGGTCAAAGGGAGGATTCAACCAGGTCAGAAGGTGCATGATCAAAGCCAGCAGTAAGCAGGCAACCCGGGTGAACTCTGATACTGCATACTTTACTCCAGGCCTTGTTGTTAAATGCAAAGGTCAGATGTTAATTGCTATAGAAGTGGAATCAGGGCCTCCCCTGGTGGCGCAGTGGGTTAAGCAATGCACTACGAAGCAAACCGCAGCCACTGCAGCACGAGTTCGATCCCTGCTGCCGGCCAGGGGGGG
>JAGFMF010011858.1:3086117-3178281 GCA_019455555.1 Galemys pyrenaicus
TCTGCCTGTTCTGCTCCCCGCTCTCTGTGGTGAATCCTCTCACCCCCCTACACCTCTGGCCTGTACCCCAGTGCTTGTATGCATAAATAAGTAAATCTTAAAAAAAAAAAAAAAAAGAAGTGGAATCAAAAGCTTTCAGGCTGACTCTACCCTTGATTAACTTGAGGGCACAAATACTGGAATCAGCTCAAGGATGCTGGGTGCTGCCTCACCTATTTCTCCAGGAAGATTTTTTGGCAATCAATCCCAAAGACCATGAAGGATGAATCCAGTTTGATTGTACATCTTGAAATAGATGTCTAAGGAAGTCCTGACAATCTAGCTCTTTTATAAAATGTAATGGGAATACTTTTCCAATTCTCTGTGAGGCAGGCAGCCAACTTCCTAACGCACTGGATCAGTAAATGAGCTTTTGAAACAACATATTCCATCACTTCTTCAGGACAAACTTTTCCAAGCTGGAGGGGGACGCGAGCCTCCTACGCCTGCTCTGTCCTAGAAGCCCCTGTGCTACTATCCAGCTGATAGAAGTGGACTTGGCCTAAGTCCATCAGCCAGCTTGTTCTCATTCCATTTGTCTTATTTAACCTACAGAGAAAAAAAATCTACTGCTCTAGACACTAGTTTCAAATCCAAGTTCACTCCTTCCACATTTCCCTCTCTCTCAAAACCAACTGTTTTGCTGGAGGTAGATAGAACTTTTTGCATCTGCCAACCCAGCTGCCTTCCATTAATGTGAGTCCTGTACCCATCACACATTAGATGAGGTACCACATGCCTATCGGTCCCCACTGACAGAGGGCACACTCTCGCCCCACTAATTCTATGCTCAGCCCCACCTCCACCAGTATTCTTGACCCCATTGAATGCCTGCTTCTCTACAACCTGTTTTTCCAACCATCAGACAAATGGTCACCCAAGAGCGGACTGTGATCCATTAACAGGTCAATTGTTTTTCAGAAGACAGGATGGAAACAAAAGTAGAGCAGAAACAGAGAAAACAATGCAATGGATGATAAGGGCACATACTGTTTGATAAAGCTTATTTGATACTTTCTTACAGGGCTTTTTAACTTTTTTTACAGGGCTTATTTTTATGCCCTGTAAAAATGCATTTTATACTGGATTGTAGTGTAAAAATGTTTGAAACCCACGGAGAGCCTCGGTCCATGTAGTGAGACCCCCTTAGTCCTGCTGTTAGTCTCCCTGCTCAGCTCAGTCGCTGCTCAAGCTCCCAGCAGACGTCCAGCTGTCTTCCTCATCAGCTGTTTTCACAACCTTGGCCTTCTACAAAGTTCACAAGGGCCTTCTTATGTATCCACAGGACTGCCTTCTCCTTGAACAGACCGATGTTCTGAGCAAAAGGGGAAAAATTCCTTTTCTATTCCTGTCTTCCTTTCAGGTCTGGGATGTGCTTGCTGCACATCCAAGTGTCTCAGTATGAATAACAAACCTCAGAGCAGCAGGACTCCATCTTTCTGTGAGCAACCTTTCATCTCCAACAAGAAAAAACACCAAAGTCACTCTTGAAGTAACTTAGATTTTCTTATAAAATTAACCTCCCTTTCCTGCAATAATGTGTTCTCTGCTGTCATTTGGTGTCAGTGTCTGACACCAAAGTCAGGTGAATAGGGCTCAGCCCTGGTGTTTAATTTAAGTCTGCTTCCCTTCCTTGAGAACAGATGGCTACTCCACCTCCACGTTGCTATCTTCTTCCTCTCACAAGGCAAACGCAAAGAGCGAAGGCACAAGATGACCACAGGAGCTCGGCGGTTTCTCAAGGACAAGGGCACAAGCTGTCCAGCACAACTCGACCCCCAGCCTGCCCCCCTCCCTTGCTCAGTCGCCCAAGGTTCTCACCCAGACAATTAAGTCATTATCATCCTCTATGGAAAAACTAGTTTTCTGTATCTTCCTATAGACTGTTCAGTTTACTTTTCTGTCACAATGAGTCTCACACATTTTTATTTTCCAAGAGCTACTGAAGCCCAATGAAACCTTAATCGGGAGAAGATGAGACATTAGTTTGAGAAGTAGGGAGCAGGAAGAATCTGATGGTTTCTTAGTAAACTGCTTGATTTTTTCTCATACCTGAAAGGTCAGCCCTGAGGAAAGAACATAAATGTTGTGTCTCCTTTAGATATCAAGGGCTGGGAGCGACTGGGTCTAAGAAAGGCTGGACAGCTGCACTAGGGGCTGAGGGACAAGAAACACTCTGAAAGACAAAGGGACAGAAGGACACCTAGTGCCAAGGGCACATTCTAGACTCTGCCCTGCAGCTCTACCGATCCTTCACCCCAACCCTTTCCCAAGGCCCTGCTGTTAATCCAAGATACATGAACTCACCTCTGATGATGTGACTATGGGGTGGCACCTCCATCCCCTCCCAAGTCACCACTTCCTCCTCCCTACTCCTTTGCTGGGGAAGCTCTTAGTCTAGGACCAAGTTAGATTTCTCAAGAGCTCCCTGCTCTCAAGGCCTCCTCTTACCTTGGTAGCCAAATGAATCTCTGGCCAATGGAGAATTTGGAATAGATAGGCCAACTCTTGCATCCAAGCTCCAGGGTCTATTCAGAAGACCCAGATTCTTTGAAATGTGCAATAAATAAACTTTCAGTCTCTTGACCCCGCCCTCTCTCTTAGACAAATTGCAAAGAGCCATTATTCTTTCTGAGAAGGTAACAGCGAAAGGAACAGGAACAGAAAGCTAATATCCATAGAAGGTCAAACTCAAAGACCACATGATAAGGATTCAACTTGGAGGGAGGAAATGTGGCAAAAGTCACTGGGAGGGCTGGTGACTTTTCTAAGTTAGTTTCACCGGTACAACTCAGAGAAAAGAAAAACAAGGGGCGGGAGGCAATTCTCTACTTCGCGTATTACACACTAACGGCAAACGTGCTCTCTGTCGCCTTAAGCTGATACACAAAAACCAAGAACTCTACCATGTGGTCAGACAACAATATCTCGCTTAAAAACACACATAGTCCAAAATCCATTTTCCTCAACTCCATTCAGTAAAGATGGTACTAAAGTAACAGCTGTTTCCCTACTTCACACATCCACTTCTAACATCCAAGTTCTTCCATCTTGTCCCCAAACTGGTATCGGATTCCTTTAAACATTATCATGGCTCACTCCTTGGAAATGAAACTTTACATAATAAATGATTCTTACAATTTCATTTAATTTGTAGCCCGCATTTAACTCTCAGGAATGCAACTAAGAAGATACGGGTGGGCAACACTGACCCCGTCAATGAACCTGGACACCGCCAAGTGCTTCCACAGAGGTTTTCCCACCGTCGTGAGAGGCGAGGAAGGCGAGCATCAACGATCCCATTTCATGGCTGGGTAAACCGAGGCCGTTCGTTTAATAAACTTGCCCCAGGTTACAATGGTAGAGCTGGAAATAGAAACCAATTTCTCCCCTCTGACTCTGTGCTCGGTCCTCCTCCCACTAGACTCTTCAGCACTCGGTGGCTAAATATGGGACCCACTTGAGAAGTGCAGGCGTAAATAAAAGCGACTTGTTTGCTAAGGGAGACGCGGGTGAGGGGGAGACTTACCCACTTGGTGCACTTGATGGTGTCCCGGCCTCTAACCAGAAAGCTTCCCCCCGACGCCCAAAGCACCCAGCCCTTTGAGCCGAGCCCGGCGGCCCGAATCGCGCCGCTGAGGAAACGCGAGTAGAACGCGGGGCGTCCGGCGGGGCGAGAGCCGCGGGCGCCGGGACACCGCCTGCGCCCCCAGCCGCTCGGGCAGCCGGGGCCCAGGAGGATGCTGCGGCAGCCGCACACCTGCTGGAGCCCGCCCCAGCCCCGGGCGCCCCCTGCGCTCCCGACGCCCACCCGCGCCGGGCTCCTGAGCCCCCAGCCGCGCTAGGCCAGGGCGGGAAGCCGCGGCGCCCCTCCTGCGGGCTGCGTGGGGCGGCGTGGGGCGGCGCGGGGCGGCCGCGGGGCTAGGCGAGCCCGCCGTCCTCCCCGAGCCCCTTCCGAAGCGCGTCACCTGTGCCGGGTCCCGGGGCGACTGGCGCGCGGGAGGCGGCTGCGCCGAGCGGGGAGGCGGCGGGTAGTTACAGGCGCCGGGGCATTCGGCCCTGCCCGAGGGCTCGCGCCGGCCAGAAGCACCCCTCGAGATGTTCGGCGGGAGCCAGGGGAGCCACCGGCTCCGGGCCGCTGGGAGGAGCAGTCACGGAGGCTACAGCTACCGCCGCGGCCGCCGCGCCCGCCCGGACTGCGGGCTCGGGTTACCGCAGAGCGGCTCCTTAAAGGGGCCGCGATCGCTCCGGTTCAGGCTCGGGCTCCTGCTCGGGCTCCGGTTCCGGCTCGGGCTCCGGCTCCGCTGCCGGCGACTTCGACCCCCCTGGCCAGAGTGGGCGGGGCACCGAGGCCGGCGGCAGGGCCGTTCTTCGGGTGCTGGAATTTAGGTACAGAATTCGGGCTCAAAAATCGAAATAAGCAAGGTGGCCTGCGGTGGATCCAGGAAAAGCACACCTCACTAGATACGAGGGCGTTTGGGTCCCTGGCGAAATTTCCAAAGCCAAGTAACCAAACTCGAGAGTGAGGAGAACGAGCTGAGTCGCCCTTCGCAGTGGTCAGTACCTGGACTCGCCACGTAACCAAAATTATTTTCCGATCTTGACATTATATTCCTGTCTTAAATGCCAGCATTCTGCGTAACGAAGTGCATGGTTTGATGGTAAAGAGATAAACAGGCAACTGCTGATTTTTCCTGCCAAGTTTGTCTTGGCCAGAGCCCTCTCTGTTCTTGCTTAGGGCTGCCAGGTGTATTTCAAATGAGTAGGGGCTGTGTGTGCAAGAGGCTTGTACTCTCAGCAAACTCCTCCGGAATCCTGGAAAAACACCCGCCAGAATGCAACCGCACTCCACCTACACCCTGACCTTCTCTCAGAGCGTTTAACTAGGATTAGAATTTTTTTGTCCTGGCTAAGATTTCCAAGTTGCCCAGCACGTAAACTTTGCCTTTAAATAGTAACTCTTCTGACCTGTTAACCTTAAACACTTCCAAGTGTCTGGATCACGATAGAATTGTTTTGAATAAAAGAGAATAATGAATTGTTCTTGATAAAACATTTCGGCTGTTATAATTTTTACAAAGCAATTACAAATCTGTTTCAGGGAAGAGGTATATTATGAAGAAACTAATTTTAAACACTTTCATTAATAACAGAGTAGTTATTTGTAAGAAAAGTCTAGCCTTAGAGGTAAATACAGCTAACCCAGCATACACATGCACACAAATGCACATACCTTAGCTGAGGCTCAATTTCTTCATCTGCAAAATGAGGATGGTAATTGGGTTACCTCTACAGGCCCTGGTCTTGGCAAATAGACCTCAGAATGACCTCAGAAAAGACAAAAGCTATTCTATCCAACAAGGATAGAGCAGACACATAGTCAAGCAGGGTGGAAGATCCTGCAGTCTCCCAGGTACATGTTCCTCTTACCCCCTAGAATCTCAGGCACCAGTGCCCTCTGACCAAAGCCTGTCTCATCACAGTTGCTTGGCAAAGTGCATAGTCCTTGTTAACTTTGGTTTACTTGCCTGATGCTCTCCCATACCTATTTCATAACTTTCCATGGGCAGGATGGTTGCATGTACACAGCTGTGGGATTAGTCTTGAGAGTACAGATTGTACATCATCTCAGGACTGCCTTGAGACCAGCTGCTCCAGACACTCTCCTGTGCTTGTCTCCAGTGGTTGATAGTTACTCTGCTCTTTCCTGATAATTACACCATCATTCGTCATTATCTTTGAGATCCATATTCCCTATCACCAACAGCAGTAGTCAGGATCCAGTTAACCCACAGAAACCCACTATACTCCATGTCCCACTATATTCCTTCATGAGAGGCCTTTACAAATGCATCACAGTCTCCAGGATTGTTAGAGATTATACAGAGTGTATATATGAATACATCAATGACAAGGCTTGAGAACTGAAAGAAATTCAGTACAAGTTGCATTTTTAAACTTTTAAACTAATCGAAACTTAGTGACCTTAGGAGGTGCAAGATTAACATCATATTTTTCCTCAATGTTTTTAATGCAGTTTAACTCCTTTAAAACATTCATTTCATTGTTCACATTTAAATCTTTAATCATTCTTAATTTTTAGCAATACTCCCTTTACAAGGACACTTCCCCAATCTTTATTATATGTAGTTTTCCTGCATTTTAAATTTTAAGTATGAAAGCTGAATTGCACTGTTTATATTTCTGTTCATTGAAATAATTCAAGGATATAGTTCAGAGAAATGAAATTATCCATCCTGCTTAAAAGGAGGGGAAAAAATACAAAAGTTGTTTTGAGATAAATTTGCCTGATAAAAATTTGTTTCCTAAAATTCTAAAGAGAGTAAATTGTTTGGAAAACTGAGACCAAACGCGTCTTTCTAAAATAACGAGGTAATTAAACAAAGATATTTTGGAAAATTGCCTGAATTCTTCACCCTGCTTTGTTAGTGAAGATATAACCAAAATGACACCAAACATTTTGATTAGAAAGGTTGATTTAGTAAAAAATGAACCCTGGGTACTATTTTCTTCTTTATTGGCAGTTTTAGTGTGGCAAGAATTTTGTAAAGTTTTATGAATATTTTAAAATATTTTCATTTGTTTTTCAGAATTACTCAAGAAGAAAGAATTGGTTATATTAACAGTGATTATATCTGGGTGGATGTGATTCTATGATTTTTTTTGCATTATATGTATTGCTCATGTTTGCCTTTTTAATGAAATTAATACATAATGAAAATTCAAATGGTTCCTAAAGACTATTAACAAAGAAGACCTCCAAGAGTCCCATTGGCTCCCTGACCAACTTTCACTCATGTTTCACATGATCCTGCTATGTGTTCTTCATCTCCTAAGTGATATGCTTAGACAATGTTTCTTGATTTTCAGGTTTAGAGTATGTATTGAGAATTTCACTCTTTCACACACACAACTACCACCACTTCAACTTCACTTTTCCTCTGAACATAAATACATAACAACCTCCATTCACCTCAATAATTAAAGTTTACATCACCCTGATGATGTAAATATAATACATTGCTGCTGAATCAAGTAAGGTGCCATGATAAGACTAACTTACTCTTCTGTTCTCCTTGGAGTTAAATTGCCTTGCTTTTTCACTTAATGTTTTTAAATGTATCTAACTTGAATTTTTTTAAAAAGATTTATTTATTTATGCATACAAGAGCTGGGGTACAGGCCAGAGTCATGGGAGGTGAGAGGATTCACCAGACAGAGTAGGGAGCAGAACGGGCAGACTGACTGAAACACACTGCCGAGTGCCGCAGTGGGCGAGGCAGGAGAGGTCTGCTGTGCCATGTGGGTCCCCTCTCTGGCCGGTGGCAGGGATCGAACTCGCGCTGCAATGGCTGCGATTTGCGTCATAGTGCGTTGCTTAACTCACTGCGCCACCAGGAAGGCCCCTAACTTGAATTTTATACAATTGTTTCAACATATCAGTGTTTCCCTGGTGGCACAGTGGGTTGATCACCGCACTGTGAAGCATACTGGCACAGCAGCTCCAGTTCGATCCCCAGCCAGGGAGGTGACCCACATGGCTCAGCAGACCTCTCCTGCCTTGCTTGCTGCTCCCCTCAGGTTTGTATTTCAGTCAAACTACCGATGATCTACCTGTTCTGCTCTCTACTCTGTCTCTGGTGAATCCTCTCACCTCCTGCGACTCTGGCCTATACACTAGCTCTTGTATATACAAATAAATAATCTTAAAACAACAACAAATGTTTCTACATAAGTACCACATTCTTATCAATAATATTTTCTAGTGCCCAAACACATGGTTTTTAGCTTATTCTCTTATTTTGTTAAATAGACCCTGGTGGCTTACTCAGAGGGGGGTGTAGAAGAGAAATTTTTAGAGTGCTATAAGTTAGATAAGTTGAAGATTATTTCCCCTCACATAGCTATAACTGTCTTTTACTCAGTGTTGCCACTGAAGTATCTAATTATTTTCTTGTTCCCATTCCTCTATATTTGACCTGATTTTCCTTCTAGATTCTTCCCATATCTCTAATAGTCTGAGAGTTCATAATGATGTGTCTTCGAATGGGTCTTTCTTCACTGATTGTGCTGGAGACTCAGAAGCTCTTTCGATATTTTTTTTTAAAAAATCATTGCAAAATTTTTTTCTATTATTTCTTTGCTGATTTCTTCTCTCCCATTTTTTCTGTTCTCTTTGTGAACTCTTATTGATAGGATAATGAGATTTCTATTATTTTCTGCAGATATATTCTTCTTATATCCTATTCATCATCTTTGTGTCTTTCTTTTCTACTGTCTGAGAAGAGATTCTCAAGAAGGGTTGATTATCTCACACCAGATATTTGACAATATCTGGTGATAATTTTGATTGTCACCATACGAAAAAGGGGTGTATACTGGCATCTAGTGAGTAGAAACCAGGGATGCTGATGACAATCTTACAACAAACAGCCCACAACAAAGAATTTCCAGCTCAATTATCAATCAGGCCAAAAATGAAAAATCCTAAACAAGAAGAGCTTTAATTTTCCAACTTTCAATCTATTTCTATTTCCATCATTTTTCACTTCCAAATATACTTTTCCATATTTTGGGTTAGAACTTGAGTACTGGGAACTCTGCATCAAAAGATAAACTCCATTCTCCAGAAAAGAAACTTCATTTCCCACAGAGAACATATTGGTGCGGTATCATCAGGGTGAAGTGCATGAATACAAGCTGACTATATGAGGTAGCAGCTTTATAAACAACTTTACAGAGAGTTGATCCAGTGATCCAAAGAGTTTTGTAAACAACTTTAGGGCAACCTCTGTTCTTTAGGCTTATGCCTTACCTCTGCCTTCCACAGCACACTGGACCTCCAACATGCTAAATCACTTCTAAGCACTTACCCCCTTTTCTACTTTGCTAGTGAGTTATCTCTACTCCATCCAACTTCTGACTTTCATCCACCTTTCTGGCATATGCTGCAGACTATTTTCCAGTTCTCTTTTTCCCTTGTGCCTTACAGCATGTCAACCCAGTTCTAGATATCATTTAAGCTGCCTCTTTGCAAAGAATAAGTGACTAACATTAAAAAAAAAAAAAAAAAGAATAATGACAGGGATTCAGAACAGAGGAAAGGAAGATCTATTTTTCTTAAATTTCTTTTTTAAATATGCCCAAGTAATTTCATGAATTTTAAGAACTTTAAAAGTTAGTTATTACCAATCACTAGTTGAAGATCCGTCCAGATATTTTTCCATGAATATGCACATGCATATATTTGAGAATATTTTAAACAATAATAAAAAGTATTAAAACAGTGTGTATTATTTTGTAACTGCTCTGACAGCTCTATTTAACCAATCTCTTATTGTTGGAAATTTATGGACTTCACGGTTGGACCAAATTTTCAGTTTTCCAGATATAGCAAATTAGTAATTTGACAAAAAATTAATTTTAAAATCCAAAACCAGTTTCAAAAGTAATGAAGAAACACTAGAGGACTCCTGCTCATGTCAACAGTAGGACAGGGGATGCCAACTCTCCCACCACTAAGAAGTGGTACCAGTCAAGGGAACTGGTGAAAGGAGAGTCATAACTAGTGGGGAAAAGTATGAAACTGTCATTATTTGTAGGTCTCATTATTACAAATCTGAAAACCCCAATAAGATCAATTGAAAAACTATTGTAAACAGTTGAAAAGTAAGTATGAGAACAGGATAAAAAATTAATTTATGGAAATTTGTGAGCTTTATATACATGTCTGTAAACATAGATGTGTATGTATGTGTATGTATATACGTTCGTTAAAATGTACACACATTTGTATAGGCTCACACAATTCATAATTGCAGTGAAAATTTATAAAATGCCTAGGAATAAATTTAATAATATGCAAAACTTATTTGAGCAAAACTTTATAACACTCCTACAGAATCCAAAAGTAGACTTGAACAAATGAAAAGACAGCCCATGTTTTCATATTGGAAAAGTCAATGTATGTCAATTCTCCCTAAGTTTTAATTTTTAAATGTATCACAATCTCAATGAAAATACCAGGAGGACATTTTCTGGAACAGTACAAGCTAACTTCAAAGTTCATGTGAAAAAATAAATAAGCAAGAATAGCCTACTAAAAAGAGGAAAACTCTTTTTAAAAGGAAGAATCACCTTCTAGGTATTAAAATATATTATAGGACCTGCATAATGAAACACTTTGAAATTGCTATAGGGATATGTTGGTGCAACTGAATAGAAATAGACCAAAATAAGTGCCACATCATCTCAGTGAAATAAGGGACTTTTTAATAAATGTATAACATCTGGAAAAATTAAAATTAAATATATCATATATTATATGCTAGTATAAATTCTAAGTGATTCAAATATTTAAATGTAAAATAAGAATGCACTAATGGATGAATTTTCTTCTTGGAATGGGAAGACCTTTCTATGACCCAAACTCTAGAATCCATAAAATATTAATATCTAACTAGTTAAAAAAAAATTAGAAGTCCAAAAATAACATAATCAAAGTTGAAACACAAATTACAAACTGGGACAAAATATCTGGTACTCCAATCACAGATAAAGAGCTAAATTCCTTAATATATAAAAAGCTTCTAGAAATCAAAAAGAAAAAAATCAGTCACTCAAGAGTAAAATAGAGGATTCTAGTAGTCAAGTCAAAGAAAAGCTGTATAGAAATGATAGCTTATAAATGGTCCTCATTCATAAAAGATATGCAAGTTAAAACTAATGAATCTTATCTATAAATAGTTATTCTCCTCTCCCATTACTCTCTGACTTGGAGCATTTACACTCATGATATCCTCTTCAATTAGCTCTACTCAGAACCATTTTGAGAAAAAAATGGAACTTTGTGAAGCTATATCTTTTTTCCTTGGTTCTAGACCTAAACGCCTCATTAACAAGGGTCAACAGACAAAAATGATAACATTAAAGAATCATTTTTTAAGCAGATGGACACTTCTGCCTTCATCTCATGTTTACGGTTTTGAAACAAAGAATCCATACATAAGTATGATAAAAATTATAACAAACACTGTACATGTCCTATTTCTATAAATATTTTTTCTAAAACACAAAGTTGATTTCAAAGACTTCACTATAAAATCTCAGTATAAATACCTCCTGCCACATCCACCCTCTACCAAATATATTCTAGTCTAAGAGAATCAAATTTTTGTTGTGATATAAATCAATTACTTCAATGGGCATATGCCCAAAGGGCTAGCCTTAAAACAACTAAAGAGAAAAAAAACAAGAATAATTTTCATAAAAAAAATAGCATCAACAACAACAAAATAAAACAAAAATAAATAGACAACTATAAATCAGAGACATTTTGGGAATGGGAAAAGGGAGGGATTGGAATTGCTTTGCAATATACTGAAATTTTGTTTTATTTTAGAAATAATTCAGGTTTTAATAAAAAAGAAATCATCTGTGGGAATTTATTTTCCACAGAAAACATATGATTCTAGTTTAAGATTTTAAAATTCTCCTTGGTGGAAAATACAATATTAAAAATAATTTTGAAAGACTTACAATTAAATGTGTTCAAATTTTGGGGCCTCTCTGGTGGCACCAGGGGTTAAGCACCACACTATGATGCTATCTGCAGCCACTGCAACAAGAGTTAGATCCCCAGCCAGGGAGGGGACCCACATGGTGCAGCAGACCTCTCCTGCCTGGCCAGCTGCTCCCCTCAGCAGTATATTGCAATCGATTTGCCTGTTCTGCTCCCCGCTCTGTCTCTGGTGACTCCTCTCACCCCCTCCCCACCTCTGGCCTGTTCCCCAGTTCTTGTATGCATAAATAATCTTTTTTTAAAAAATAAATGTGTTCAAATTTTGTAAAATATATTATGTAGCAAAATGTGGAGAATCCCAAAATAATAACATAATGTTTAATTGACAAAAAGCAGGAAGCAATGAATTGTGAGCTAACGAAAGATGCAGCTATAATACTGTTTGTGTCTTAACATATTAGAATAATGAAAAGACTATCTGGATAAGGATGTCTGATTTAATCTACAAATTCTTCCTCCACTCAAATATAAATCAAAGCATTTCCCAAAAATTACATATATATTTATTTATATGTATACATTCAAATGAAAGAGGTAACTCAGAATTTTTTTTAGTAGAGAAATTTTTCTATTGCTTTAAATAGAAAACTCACTTTTCCTTTAAATAGAGGGGCCTCCCTGATGGTGCAGGGGTTAAAAACACAGTATTGCCAAATTATCATCAGCCACTGCAGCATGAGTTCCATCCCCAGCCATGGCGCAGTAGAGCTCTCCTCTCGGCAGTGTATTTCAGTCCATCTGCCTGTTCTGCTCCCCACTCTGTCTCTGGTGAATCCTCTCACCTTGCCAGACCTCTTGCCTACACCCCAGTTCTTGTATGCATAAATAATCTTTTTTTTAAAATAAACATTTAAAGACAGAAGTTAGTGTGAGTCTACTAGACTTAAGCAGTCTGTTTGGCCACCATTCTTTTTACCTGAAGATCTCCATTCTTATACAAGGTCAGAACTGCCTGATCAATCAGTCATAGGAGCCAAACTTTACAAGGTACCTTTCAAATCAATCAAGAGAAGAAAGCTTGAGCACCCTGGGAAGGGTATGCTACCTGAGGTATGACCAGAAACACCCAGGGGGTCGTTGACCAATGCATAAACTCACTCCCAACTTACACATCACAAGGTATGACTGGTAATGCCGGGGGGTGGGGGTGCTGGTGACCACTGTATGATAAGGGACCCCAGAAGCTGATCAGTGGGATGCCTTGTTGATAAGATTGGAACCATGGCCAGGGACCTGGGGTATGGTTTCCATTACAACTCTTGGTTGTCAAGCAGATAAAAATTACCTGGTCAGCAGCTTCATGACCGCCCCCACCCCCAAGCCCCAGATGACAAAAACACATTTTGTTTCACCCGTCTTTTTCTCTTTGTCCTCCTACCCCATGTAACTGTTGTTGCATGATTGTTCTATCAACAAAAAGGTCACAGTCTTGCTTCTTCAGCAGCATCCTGCATTGTGCAACCTGCTCCATGACTCCCATTTGTCAGTGTAGTGCTGCTGACGTGCGTAACAGCTGAGGTCTTCAGATTTTGGAACTTTGACAATAACCAGTTTGCAGATAGAATGTTATCTGCACTGGTTCTCTCTGCATGGTCCGCCAGACCACACTAAGAACTGGGAGTTACCTTTGAGTCCTTAACGCACAGAAGCTCGGTGTCTGCACTAGAGCAACCACCAACAAGGTAGTCTCCTGTGCTTCTGTCTTGCTCCGGCAATTTCTACTTTACCTCTGGTGCTGCCCCATTAAGAAAACAATAAATATTTTCTGAATCTAGAAATAAATGAAATTATATATTCACCCAAAATTCAGTTTTCTTGGGCAAGCACCAAATTGTCAAAGTCCATCACCAATAGAAGAGGCAATATTATGGTATGTGCGAGTCCAAAGCACAAACGACAGTCTCAGCCATATTCTGGGGGTTTGGTTACTGAACACACCTGAATTGTAAGTTCCTTAGATACAAAGATAAAACATGAAAAGAAAACATCATTATTTTGCCTTTTTCCTTGCCAGAATATAGATTACTAGTTAAAACTCCCCCCTAGCTATAGGACTGTTAACTCCCCAAATGAATTCTTTGATCTACTGAGAAAAGTGGGGAAAATACATGTGGGAGTACATGTCTGGTACACCTTTCCTTCTTACCTGTCTCCTGTACGGTAGGTGATCTGTGTGTATACTCCCACATGCATTTTCCCCACTTTTCTCAGTAGATCAAAGAATTCATTTGGGGAGTTAACAGTCCTATGGCTAGGGGGGAGTTTTAACTAGTAATCTATATTCTGGCAAGGAAAAAGGCAAAATAATGATGTTTTCTTTTCATGTTTTATCATAGCAATTAGTTTGAGTTAAAAAAAAGGGAATCAAGTAATTTAAATCACTGCTTTGTCTTTTCTTTTGGAGCTCCTGAGAGGAACTGTCTTCTGGTTTGCAGTAGAAGTTCTGTACCAGGTGATATTTTCAAGATTATCAGGATTTAGTTTTTAACAGTTTTATGTGCACAGCATTCTATTAGACCAGAAAAAGGGAAATCATCTTTCTAATACATCAAAAGGAACTCAATTTCAACTTATGTTATCATAACCCAAACTATTAATTACTTCAACAAAGAATGAACATTGTAAGAGTATCATGGGAAACTTTTAAAATTGCATAAATTCTGATTGCTAGCCATATAAGAAATTCTTGGAAAGTAAGTCATTATAAACAATAGTTAAAAATACTGATTATCTAGATTCAACATTTGCTATATTGATTTTGGGGACCAAAGGGGAAGGAGGGAACAAACAAACAGAATTAAAGTTCAAAACCACATGAGCCCTAAATAATTTAGACATGAATTTTCTAGATCTGCCCTTCTTTGGTTTGTAATGACAATTTCAGCAATACAAACCAATCATCCTTTGACACTGGAAATCAATATAAAAATATAAAGACTTAACCCAATAACATCCCTTTTCTGCTTCATCATCCTGAACCCAAAATTGAATTTAGTAGAACTCCATGGAAAAATATCTGCAAATATTTCATGATTTCCCCCAACTTTTCAGATTCAGAGGTTTGAGGCATTGAATGTTCTCCCACTGTCTCTATGCTCCTCCCCCACTTCTTTCTTATTTAGGAATTGAAAGATCATCTTCTGTTGCATAACTCCTTAGAGTTTAATTTCTTACCTAAGTAGTTCTGTCAAACAAACACAGTACTATACTTAAAGCAAGTCCTGGGGAAAACATTCTTCAATTAATATACCTTCTTCACTCGTTTCATAGTAAGCTTTTGTATTCGCCTTTTTACACCTCCAAGTTTTGCTCATGCTGCGTCAAAACCCCAGAGTATGTTTCTTCACATCTTCCCTTATCAAAACTGTCCCTAGTTTTAAGGTCCAGTTTAAATGCCACTTTCTCCATAAAACGTACTGATTCCTCCAGATTTTCTCTCATCTTCTCTCCTGTGATAGTTTATAACTACTTTACTACAAATGTTTCATTTCTCCTGCTAAAAAAAAAAAAAAACAGTAGTATCCTAGGTTGCTCAAAGCACTGTTTTTCAGACTAACTGGAACAGAATAACTGGAGCCCTGTCCAAAACAACGCATCCCATGCTCACCCACCCCCTTCAATGTCCTTTGTCATAAAACTCAGAAATCTGTGTTTTGAAAGCACATTCCCAGGAAAGTGCACAGCAAAGCTGGAGCCTCTGAGTTGCAGCAATGGGCATTGAAACCTGCAGACTGGGAGTGTGTTGTAGTTATCTCTGCTAAGAGACAGTTTTCATAAAGAGCTAAAGTGATTCTGATCTAGACAGAAAGACAAAAAGAACATTAAAGAGTTTATTTCACTCATTCAATGAGGGAATCAGGCAGATGTTATAACCTGTCCTAAAGGGAATCTCAACAAGACACATATATACTGAGTTGTAAAATGTCTCAAAGACAATCAGATAACCCAGAAGGATCTGCAATATCTCAGAGACAATGAAAAGTACATTTCAGATGACCTGGAATGTGTCCTCTAAGCAATGCAGAAATTTGTACTGGAACGTGAAATTTTTCTACATCTCTTATTAGCTGTGTTACTTTGAGTACATTATTTAACTTTTGAATTTCAAATGGTAAAATGGTGTTAAAATTTCATAATTAAAAAAGTAATGGGGCTGATACTTATCTAATAAAGCTATTAACTTATTAAATAAGTAAATGTGTACCAAGAGTTTAAGACAGTGTTGAGTGCATGAAATGATAAACATTACATATTACTATTGTTACTACTAACTCTAAGTCCCGTCAAACTTATTCCTGTTGTTTATTAATTAATGTAGTCATTCATCAGTCAACCAATACATGTTAAATACCTATTTGTGCTAGGTTTCCTGGATAATAAAAGTCTCTGTCCTCAAGGCATCCAGGCTAAAAGTGGAGATGAGAACTTAAATAATTACGTAGGGTATACTATGTAAAAATAGTATGTGAGAACAATTAACAACATGACTAACCATGGCAGAATTTACAGAATATTTATAGAAAAGCACTATCAAGTAAATTTGAGTTGAATCTTGAAGGGTAAGCAAGAAATCACTAAGAAAGCAAGTGTGCTCATGATTATTGTGCTAGATTATTACGTGTGTTAATCTTATTTAATTCACATAATAGCTAATAATAGCTCACTTTAATTGAGTACTCACAATGTGTCAGTGCTGTTTAAAATAACCATCATTATCCTATTTTATGAAGGAAAAAAATCTAAGGCTTAGAGAAATCAAACAATTCTTCTAAGATGATATATAGTCAGTGAATGACAAAGCCATAGTTCATCTCAGATAATCCCTTTCCAAAATATAGGAAATACAATCTCAGTTTATGAATAGAAGAATCAAAATCCAGAGAAATTTAAGATTTCCTAGGAGAGCTGATTGGACATTGAGTCTCTGATTTTATTTTCTTTATTTATTTTTTTATTTTATTTATTTATCCATACAAGAGCTGGGGTGCAGGCAAGAGGTGGTGTGTGTGGGGGGGGGGTGGGGGGGAGGTAAAGAGATTCACCAGAGACAGAGTGAAGAACAGGCAGATCTCCTGAAATACACTGCTGAGGGGAGCAGTGGGTGACACAGGAAAGGTCTGTTGCACTATGTGGGTCACCTCCCGGGCCAGGGATCAGACTCATGCTGCAGTGACTGCGGATGCTTCATAGTGCTGAGACTTAACCCCTTGTGCTACCAGTGAGGCCCCGAGTCTCTGATTTTAAGGCACAAGCCACTGGGGTAGAAGAAGGGAACTCCAGAAAGAAGAGAAACATACAAAACTGTAAAAGAATGGAAGAACCAGGCATTCTGCAGGAACTAGAAATGTTTGGAACTCAATTAAACACTTATGGAAACAGCAACAGAAGATGAAGTGATTAATGTAGGCAGAGATTGTGAAAAATAAATCATACCACTCTAAATATTGCAGAATCTATGTATGACAAGAAGAGACAACAACGAAGGATTTTAAGTAAGTAATTGAGATCAAAGGTTTTAGAAAGGGAGGCAAGGTGACCAATTATGAGACAGTAAAGGCTAGTGTTACTGAGATCAAGAGTTTTGAAGCCAGACACCTGCCATTTATCATAACCTATGGTAGGAGAACCTCTTTGAGCCAGATACTCCTCATCTGTAAGGTGATTATAATAATAGGGTCATTATTAGGTTTCAGTGAAAGAACATACATAAGTACCTACTACTCCAAATCTCTGGATGTGGTAGACATTCAATATATTGTGATGGTAGTAGTAACAGTTGTTTATATATACTTTTCTTGCGATACAAATATATTAAGATCTAGGTCTTTTTGAAGGCAGAACATGTTAAATATACTTGCTGATGCTCTCTTATATAGGCTTTTTAAAATTAAGCTAATGCTATTTGATTTGTACAGACATAATAGATTGATCTGTATCCAAAAAGCAAAACCCCAACAGCACAAAGAAAATCAAGATTTCAGGAATGACATCAGTTTACCAAAAATACATGGTCCTACTCTGGGGTAATGCTGCATGGAGTCGTACATACATAAAATAGCTAAGGCACAAGGATTTAAGAATCTACAATATAGTTCTTTTGGTTGTGTTTCTTTATTCTAGACCCCTGGCCTCCTCTCTTATTTATAACCTCGCATGCACCCTTTGGGTCTGATATTTACACTATTCTTGTAGCAGTCATCTTGATTTCCCTACTTCATTACCCTGATCCCTTTGGACTACTTCCTTCCCCAGTGATTCCAGCTTGATGAGTCATACTTTGTCTGATCCATACTTTGTCTGAACTCTACCCTAATTCCAAAACACCTCGTTACTAACGTGACACTGAATCAGTTCTTTCAACAACTGGTACTAGAATTCCGAGAGAAAAACATCTGGATGACTCTTTATAAGTAGACTGTGTGCTTGGAAACATGAGTTAGCAAATTACAGACTAATAAAAGAGAGGCTGTTCTACATTAGAATTCACTAGAGGGTACAGAAGGAGCTGAGGAGAAAAGAGAAGGGGAAGGGATGGAAGGGAAATTTATAGTATATCTAAAATACTTCTTAAAATGTATAATATCCTAAGTTATTTGCATTTCTTTACACTCTTCACATCTCCCAATCTTCAGTAAGCCTTTCACTACCCCTAAGCCCCACACCTCCCCACAACACACATCCACTGTGAGTGGAGGTATTGGTGGGGTGAGTGAAGAAATCACAGGGCTAAATTCTACTGCTGGATCAAAAAGGGGCAGAATGGAGAACAGCATACCCAGAGCCATGAGACGATCCCGAAACTGAACCCTGTGTGCAGGAGTGGGGTCTACGGTAATACTAAAATCACAGATGGTGGGAAAATTGGCAAGACATTTAGGAGGCAAGACATTTATTTAAAAATTGTGTAATAAGGAATTCAACCAACCTTATTTAAAATACAACACAGATGATACCAACTGATAGATGGTTCATGAAGCCTTCAACCTCATTAGTAACTGGTACAAACTCTGTAAATGTTACCTTTCCAGTGTTCCTATTGTCTTACCTTGAGTTAATACAACAGTCTCCCTGGAACTAAAAAAAAATATGTTTTAAAGGTCCATATAGTACATATTTCAGGCTTTGTGAGCCTGATGATTAGTTACTGAACTCTGCATTTAAGGCCTGGAAGCAACTATAGATGAGTTATAAATGAGTGGGTATGGTTGTGTTCCTATAAACTTTATTTACAAAATCAGGAAATGAGCTTTCTGTCCTTCTCTTTCTATTCTCCACATTATAATCTGGGTACTCTTCCTAAATGTCACTCCTCTGCTTAAAGACTTAAATGACTACCCATTGTCTTTGGGATAAAATTCAAATTCCTTAACCAAGTAAACATTCCCTCCCATTAGCCTCTCCTCTACCCATTTCTGGCTTCTCACTCAATTTTTCCACAATATTGAATAACTTTAAATTTCCCCAAGCTCCTAGCTCTTTCTGCCTTCTACACATTCACATATACTGTTCTTTTGGCTTAGAATAGTCCTCTCTTTCCCCGGCCACACTCACCACCACCTCTCCCCTCACCTCTCAGTTTAGTTGATGCCTACTCATCCATACTTCAAGTTTCACATTAGACATAACTTCCTCCAGGAAGTGTTCCTTTATCCTAAGTTCTCCCAGAGTATTTGGATTGTCAATTTAATTGTCTGAAATTCCTTAGTCCAAAGTTCCGTAGAATAAGAAATTCTGCCACTCTTTATCGTATTCCAAGATGCACGATAAATAATTGGTGAGTAATGGATTCTTTACTGATAAGAAAGGAAAAGACAAGTCAATCTAAAAATGGAGGGGTCCCTCAATGGCTAATTAGGGGAGAACAAGCTGAGGTGGCTTAAATTCTTCCCTTTAATCCAAAATCTGGTCTTAGAACATTTCCTATTTTTCAAGTGTCAACTTGTAAAGAGATTTAGGAAATGCACATCTTTTAGATTTCCTGATATAGCAACCAAAATCCTGATGGTTTGACTTCTGCCTTGATTTCCAAACAATCTATTCATACTCTCTTTGATTCCTGCTCTCCTACCTCTTATCTATTTATTCTCTTATATACAGTGTACCTTATATGTTGTAATTCTTCTTTCATCGTGACATTGACTCACTTCTCTGACCAATACTTACATATCATACATCACGTTGTGTGCATATTAGTACTAAGCATACTTAGCTTTATAAATCAGGCCTATAGGATTTAATAATTTAGTTTTCATTCAAGCCTTGTAACACTGTTATGAGAGCCTTCCACTTACTAGCACCCCTCTAGAGTTGACAAAATTAAGACTTATAGAGGTTAGGTTACTTGCTAACAAATAGAGCGGCAATTGGCACACCTGAGCTGTGAGGGAAGAAGGTCTGACTCCAAAGCTTAAGTTTTGAATCTCACATAATTTCCTAAGAACTTTGTCTATTTGTCCTTTCTGACTACTATTCCTACACAACCCCAGAATTATTCTGCAATACTCCTGGCAAATTTCATCTTGAATCTCATGCAAAGTATGGTTGAATCCAAGGCAAGCACAGCAAGCATTTATTGAGCATAGTTGCTGTGTTATGTGCTAGTCATTCATTTTCTAAATTCACAGACCCTAATAAGAATGATAAGGTTAGCTCTGTTTGACAGATGAGGAACTAGAAGCACAGAGAGAAAAAATAATGTCCAAGGTCCCACAATTTAGTAATAGGAGGAGTAAAAAGTTAAATCTAGGCAACATGGATGGAGTTGGAAGAGACGGTGCTAAGTGAAATAAGCCAAAAAGAAAAAGACAAATACTAGATGGTATCGCTTATATACTTAGATGTGGAATATAGAGAAACCAAAAAGAGGGTCAAACAGAGACAAATTGTAAAACCAACCCTTGAAAACTTACTATAGATATGAGGTATCCAAAAGGGGAAGAGAGGGGTCACGGGGTGAGGGGCCAGGGGGAAGTACAATGGACTTGGTAACAGACTGTGGACACTTTGGTGGTAGGAGAGCTACGATGACCACACCAAAGGGGAGAAACCCATGTTGTCAAACTGTTAACAAAAATGTAAAACTATGGTGTTTTTTAATATAGAAATAAGCCTCAGCAGCCTGACTCCAAACTCAGACTTCTGAGTAAGAAGTGAACACACAGGGAAGAGCATGAAGAACTCATTGTGAGTTGAAAAGTATGGGTGAGGTCGAGTGATTCAGGCCTTAATCATCCAGGGCAGGGGACCATATTAAAGGTATCTTATTTATTGCTGCTTAAACATACTCACAAAATTTCATGGCTTAAAAACATAACCAATCTTTTGTTAGCTCACGATATTAGGGATCAGCAATTTGGACGGGGTTTAGCTGGTTTTGCATGGGTTCACTCAGGTGGTGACAGCTGGAACAGTTTGGAAGGGGCTGATGGCTCAACATGGTTTCTCCAGCAGTCCAGGCTGACTTCATGGGTGTGGGACTTTGGCTCAGTTTATCGTTCTACTATGCTGCCTTGAAATTCTTAGTAATTATGGAACAAGGAGATCTTTTGGGCCTTGCAAATTGCATTATCAGACAAGCTGATAGCTGGTGCTGGATGTCAGTTGGACTTCTTTCTTCACACAGCCTCTCATCCTCAAAGAAGTGAGTTTAGGTTTCTTCATTTAATGACAGAAGCTTTGCAAGATAATGATGGCAAAGGTTACAAGGTCTCTTGAGGTCTGGGTTCATAATTCCCACACCATCACTTTTATTGACCAGAGCATGCCACAGGGTAAGCCCAGATAGAGAGAGAAAGAGGTCGACAGTCCACTTCTTGGTGGGAAGTACAGAAAAGTCACAATGGAAAGAGACATGTACAGAGGGTGGGGTGTGTTTGTGACCGCTTGTCACAATCTATCACAGAGGAGGTGCATGTTTAAGGAGAAACAAAATATTTTCAGTGTGGAATATTTTCCTATGTGATAAACCCATGCAAAGAGAGACATGGATGAGAGTTCTAAAACATGAAAGAGGATCCTGACCAGACATACAAATACAGGAGTTGTCAGTGATAGGTTTCCAGATAAACAAATCAGCACCTCCACAAAGATGTCACTAATGAAGGTGAAGGTAAAAGAAAAGATTTAATCCCTCTGACCAAATATCTGAAAGCACATTTCTCTCCATACATCTCAACTTGCCTAAGAGACTATTTGTAATCCTATCCAGTTTCTGTAGCCAGCTCAAGGTCTAGTTAGTATCTCTGAGAGAAGTATTCTCTATTATATCTAGATATGGCCACATGATCTATTAACTAATTAACTACTAACCTATTGACTACAAAGTTACTTGATTCGATATACAACAGTGAGGTAGAAATACAATTAATCACAATAAAAACTTCCATTTGAAAAAGAATGTGAAACATGCAGCAACCAGTAGTCCTTAGTACTTTTCTTCCTAAACAGGAATTCCTACGTGGGCCAAGGAAGAAGTACCTTAATTAGCCCATCTCAATGCCTCTGGTTAACACCTACAGTGACCTGGATTTACCTCCGTTGAGGGTCTTTATCCAATACTTCCCAGGTTCAAAACTAAGTGGATATGGGAGATTGTGATTCTCCAGAGACCATCCGAGGACACAAGCAATGGCTGGTACTTGAAGGTCAGATTTGTAGTTTCTTTAGCAATATAATTTCCTCAATTTTGGAGCCTCCCTGGTGGCACAAGGGGTTAAGGCGCAGCAGTATGAAGCTATTGGCAACCAATGCAGCACAAATTCGATCCCCAGCCAGGGAAGGGACCCACATGGCACAGCAGACCTCTCCTGCCTCACCTACTACTCCCTTCAGCAGAGTATTTCAGTCAGTTTTTCTGTTCTGTTCCCCACTCTGTCTCTGGTGAATCCTCTCACTCTCTGCACCTCAGGCTTGTGCCCCAGTTTTGTATGCATAAACAAATCTTTAAAAAGGAAAACTTAATAGGTTTCTATACTTTTACCCCAGTCCATTACATATGCTAGAACTATACTCCAAAATCCAAACCTAGCTCTTAAATTTTCTTAGTCCCTACCTTCTATGCTTTACTCATTCTTATTGTTTTAATGGTGATTACTTTGAGGTAATCTTAAAAAATAAATGAGAGCAACACCCTTAATCCGATATTTACTGCAAGGCTAGATGTCTCTCTTAGACCAAGAAATCCTAATGGAAGGAAGGCCCTTAAGAATGTATGGAAAACAGTCTTCTATTTACACGACAGAAATAGTTGGCTTTTCCAACTCTGTGAGGCCCCAATTTTCTACTGAATATTTCTTTCCATCTCTGCATGCAAACCAATCAGTTCTTAGGTGAGCTCATTTGTTTCTCAAAAAAGCTTTGTTAAACTCACCAAGGAGCAACCATTATGTATTTATATTCTAGTTCTTTCCAAATGTTTCCCCTAAAATTCAGCCATTGAATAAATACGGTGAGCCTTCCAAGTAGGTAACACTTTCACCGAGTATTCTGCAATAACATAACAAGGATCACCAGTTTTCCACCCTGCATGACCCACTTCTATACTACCAACTGACTAGGTAATGCTGTTTTAAGGTCTTGTTAGAAGTTCATCATTTCCAGATACCGGTTTTGTGTTAAAGGCTGAATTGCTACAATAAAGAGAGCCCAGAATTCAGTGACACACAGAAAATGCCAGTTTCTTTCCCTCTCACTTAATAGTTGGGTCTAGGTAAACTGTTCTGTGAGGAGATTAGGACACAGATTTCTTTCATCCTGATCTGCCCTTTCCTAGGATGTTTTTCTCACCTTTGTGGTTGCAGCTGGTTATTGACATATCCCATGAGGGGAGAGAAAGCAGTCCAGGCACACCAACTTCTTTTAAAAGGGTAAGACAAAGTTGTACTCATCACTTCTAGTAATATTCCATTGGTGAGACTTACCCACAAAAATCACGCCAGGCTGCAAAGAAGGATATGAAATATAGTCTCCAAGTGAGCGAACATGTGACCGGAAGAAAAAAATGTGTTTTCAGACTGACAATTATTATTCTAACACAAAAAGAAATGAAAAGCACCTAAAGTTAAGAAAACTCAGGGGAAAAAAAAGGCTAACGGGGGAAGAGAGGATAAACAGGGATTTTGTTTTTTAAAAGGAAAGAGAATGACGCTCTGGGGAATGAAAAGACAAAATCCATTTATTAGGTGCTCAAGTTTCCATTTACTATTTGTAGTACTTTTCTCAACATATTTTAACATGTGAGCTCTTTTTAAGGAGAATAGATGAAGACTCAAGAACAATATCATAATAGGATATTAGTGATATGAGGTGAATCAGAAGTAAATGGAGTAAAGATAGTGGAAGAAAAAAAATCAGTTGTCTAGAGCAAGAAACCTTAAAAAAGGAAATGCTCTTTAGACTACAAAATCTAGAGCTTATTGGTGAATTTTTATGGCAGAAGTTACATTTCAGTGAATTAAGGAGTGAACATGAATAAGAAAATGAGACAGCAAGCACGGACTAATCCTTTTTAAGGAACATCGACTTTTTAGGACGCAAGGGGTAACCAGAAATAACTACTTTCATTGCACATGGACTAAGCTGACAACCAGTCTCAGAGGTTGAGTTGGTGTGTGGCCTCTAGAGACTCAAACTGTCTGTCCACAGTGCTAGCGGCCCAGCATATTAAAAATGTGCATCTTGAACAGCTGAAAGAACAGAGCGCTCTGCATCTGGGAAAGTTTTCCCAAAGTTCAGCACTACTCTTGGGTGTGATAGGAGAAGCCTATGGTAATGGGGTCTCTGTCTCCATTCACACAGCTGGTAATTGCTGCTTCTGCATGAGATAGCTTGCTCCTGAGAGAGTCACGATTCAAGGGAGGCGTGAAAACAAAAAAGGACGCCAAACACCTCAGCCACAGCTTGAGTTTAGGGAAAAGCCCTCTAGCCCCTTTAGAATATCAATGCAGGGGAGGAGGCAGAAATTCAATAAATAGAATGGAGGAGAGGGATGTGAATGGAGAAGAAATGAAACTTAAGAAACTACAGGCATTTTGTTTGGTAGACTGACCTGGACATATGACCCTTTTCAACTAATTCTATTCAAAGTTAGTGCTATTTCTTCAGAGTGGCAGAGAAAATAGCAACCTCTTGTTCTTATATGATAAGGTCAAAATTCCTTTAAGGAAGGAAATAGTTCATGGACAAAGGATTAGATTGTGTTGTCTATGAGGAAAATGAAATTTTCTTAGTGCAATTTCTGCTCACATTCTAGAAGACACAGAGATAGCACTGGTGGGAAAATGGAAGCGACTTTTAGGACATTCACCTTTAATTTATTTATAAAGCTTGAGCCCATGACCCTGAGGAACCCCGAGTGATTGTACAAAAACAAAACAAACCATGGATGTTCATTCAGATGAAGTCTGAGGCATGTGTGATAATAGGAAAGAAGGAAGCAAGAGATGAAGCCTCCTTTGGTGGAAATGGCTGAATATTTCTGAAGGATTAAGATGAGGCCACCAGGCTGAGAGTTTTGGAAGAAGAATCCGCAAGGAAGTCGGGGAATGGCATCAGAGGAGTAGAAGGGAAGTTCTCCTTTTGAGGTCTAAGTCTGAAAAGTTCCTCTCACGGGGTGGTCTGTCAGGTTTTTTCAGGAAATTTATTGGAGTGCCATATGATGGTGGCAGACAAGAAAGGCTGGCTAAGGTAGACAAACCTAGTATTTGTCTATAACTATATTTGTCTATAACGTCCATTTGCAGGTTTTATCAGAGAAAGGAACTGTTTTTGTTTGTAGGAGCAAGTCGGGTCAGTACTAACTCCACCAAGTTCTCAGACCCTCTATGGGGCAGCATATTATAGAAGTAGCCAGAATGTACAGGGCAGGGTCACTCCAGGGCAGGCCTGCAGCAATCAATACGTGACTTCTGTGGCAGCAGGAGGGCCATATACCAAAGGAAACCGTATGCTGGGATCCATCAAGAGCAGGCTGCTCGGTAACACGCTCAGGATGACTACTTCTCCATATCTGAAACACAGTTTTGCTCTGTGCTCACCAGACAGCTTCAGCTTCATGAAAATAGCCCAACTGCATAAAATTAGACTGGGAGTGGAAAAACACTCTGGCAAGGGGATAAAAGGTGTGGTAAGACTGCAGAGCCATTTTAATGTGGTTGGGCTGCTCCTGACTGGTAGTTTAAAGGAGTTATGCTGAGTCAGACTGATTGAAGGAGGGTTTTATTGATTTTGCTTTTATTTTTTAATGGGAGAGACTTGAGCTTTATAGGCTAAGAGTAAAGACCAAATGAGAGTCAGTGGTTAAAGATTCAGGAAAGAGAGGGCTTAATTGAAGGAGGAAACTGACCATAAAAAGATTTTATTTAGTTTGTAGCATCTTTTCAGAAAGGGAAATTTAGAGATTATTTTTCCCTAAATTTCTAAGTTAAAATAGTGATTCCAAAGTTGCTCAGGATAACACTAATTGTTACAAAGTGTTAATACTTTCTTGGGTTCATTTAAGTTATGTTTGAAATTACTCCAAAAAAATAGACATAATAAGCAAAGATTCCACTGGAGTACTGGTATAGAATGGGAACTTTAAATTTGAGAAACAGCTAAGTCATCCAAGATTTCTATCAAAAACATTAGCTCACAAATTATTAGTCCTGTTTATAAAAAATTGAGAAATGAATTTACAATGAGTAGGATACCTAACGTTGATTAAAGATGAACAGGATATTAAATAAATCATCGATATACTGAGAAATCAGGTAAAAGGACACAGCAAGACATATATATCACTGCAGTAAAGTGTATTCATATATTACTTTCACAAGACATTGAAGAAAAATTAACACTAACCTGTAAGAGTCTGTGCATTTCATTCTTCTTATCCTCTTCTTTTAAATGTACTTTCTGCATAAGTACCTTTCCTAAGTAACATCTCTAGAGCACTGAAGCCACTAGAGAGCCACAGTACATCCACGGGAAGTCAAATCAAAGGACCAGCAGTGTTGATTTAGCATGGTAAAGCCTCAATTTCCTCACCTACAAAATGGGGATAATGATAGTGCTTAAGTTCATAGGATGATTCTCAGAGGTAGTTGAGAAAGCACTTAAATGCCTACTAAATGGTAGACTGTATGTATTATTATGCATATGAATTTCATATGTTTGCCTTGTTTCTTCTTACAAAGTTAAGGATGGTGTATTTCTATCAGAACAAAAGCTCTGTGGGAACAGAAAAGGATTTCAGAGAGGTATAGAAAAAACTGTGGATTTACAATGAAAAAGGAAATGACTTTAAAGAGGTGCAAGGCAGAGGCTTTGGGGTGAGGGAGGGTTGGAATAATGAGAAAAATCACTGAAAGGAATTCAAAGGCAAACAGTGTTTAGGGTAGAAACAGAATAGTTATGGGAAAAAACAGAAAATATGGCAGCTTTGAAAATTAAGGAGCTAGGGCCTCCATGGTAGTGCAGGGGTTAAAGTGTCAGTGCTGTCAAGCTAATACCAACCACTGCAGCATGAGTTAGATCTCAGGCCAGGGAGCTGACCACATGGCTCAGCAGACCTCTCCTGTCTCATCCACTGCTCCCCTCAGCAGTATATCTCAGTAAATCTGCCCGTTCTGCTCCCTACTCTGTCTCTGGTGAATCCTCTTACTCCCCGCCACCCCCCATACCTCTGGCTTATACCCCAGTTCTTGTATGCATAAATAAATAAAAGTAAATTGTTTTTTAAAAAAGAAAATTAAGGAGCTACTGTCGTGATTGTCCTTAATAAACAGTATAATGTGGTATGAGACTTCCTATGAGAGACTGGGAAGGCAGAATTTTTAAATAAGACTAATGGCTTGTTAAATTTCAAACTGATAATGCATTTGGGATGTACAAGGTTAGGGCAAGAGATTTAGAAACATCTCTGAAAAAAGGCAGATGAGATAAATGGACATAAAGTGAAAGACTAAAATTAGTGTGTCTTAGCAATTTCATTGTAAATTCCTCTTAAACAAGGTTTGAATCTCACTCTACCAACTCCTAGCTTTGTGACTCAGAGCAAATGATGTGATCTCTGGACCTCAATGTCGTCATTTGCAAAGGGAGATCAACACAGTGTCTACCTGATAGAGCCGTTAGGAGAGTTAACTGAGTTGATCCATGATGTGAGTGAGTGCCTGGCGTACAGTGAGGACACAATAAATGCCAATTAAGTATTAAACAGTTGTCTAGGCTTTCAAGGGTTAGTATTCAAGGAGTCCTAGGAGGTGGCTTCATCCAGGGAAAGCTTGCAACTTAAACATATATATTTGACAAGGAAAAAAGTCTTGGCTATACCCAAGATTATTTGGATTGTACTGGGACAATTTCTGTCACCCAACCTTCCAGAAGATCTTAAGGGTCCTGGTGGCCACAGTTTTGTCTCAAGTCCAACTAGATACTCCCTTCTAGCTTTATCCTACCTCTTCATGGGCAAGCATGACGCTGACCAACGTGGTGTCCTGGACTCTTGCAGAAAAGCTTCAGTCTTTTTTACACATACTGGACTGCCCTCATGAGGACTAGAGGTTGGTGGCCTCTGATGGGAAGGAGTCTCGCCACAAAGATGTTGGCTCATTAAAGCACGGGGCGGGGGCTTTTCTCTAGGAGGCCCTGTTAAGAGGTATGTGGTTTTCATAGCCAGGCTCATTGTTAAGTCACTGCCAGGATGTTACCTGTTACCTTACCTAATAAGAGCCCCCGGGCCTAGACCAGTGTGCAGTACCTAACAGGTATTAGCAGAACTGAACTGAACTGAGACCCTACCCATATCCACCTATATTCTGATTTACTTCAATTCCCAGAAGCCTCCCAGATCGAACATTAATTACTTGAAAATCCCTCAATTTGAACCCACCCCCACCCATTACCAGCCTTCCAACCCTTTCACTGTACCTTTTGGACCACCTGACTTACATGCTGAAAACTTCCCCTGTATCTTCAACTTCTTTTTGAACGTCTTCTGCACTTCCCTGCATAACTCTCCCATCCTTCCTCAGTGTCTCACCATTTGTTTCTCACACCTGCACAGGAGGAGGGAAGGCATCCTCTTTGATCTCCCTTGCTGCTTCCAAACCATTTCTTCTTTAAAAAGCTTCAGCTCCTTTGATGTTCGTGTCATGCAGTTGCACTACCCTGCGTCAGGAGGAGGTAGATGGCACATTCATATTAGGTTAATCTGAGGATGATTTTAAAAAGGGACAGTTTGCAAAAGTGTGAATGAGGTAGGAAAGGCACAGTGCATTAACTCAGGGCTAGTAATAGTGGAGCTGTTACCACTCTTAGGTGTGATGGAATAAGGGAAGGGAGCACCGGGATCCAATAGGAGAGATGTTTAGGAATTTAGAGATAGCCATGTTGAAAAGGGCAGACCTCTTCAGTCAGGAACAAAGCTTCCCTTCATCAGATCTGCTAAGGATCCCCACTGACAAACCCAACCAGAACCAGAACCCTAGAACCTGTTGATTGAATCTATTGATTTCAGTTTCTCTGGCACACAGTGGGAGGATGAAGGATGGATCTGGAAGGATTAATGGAAGATACCTGGCTTATAGCCAATGCTTATTCATTCATCCCTATAGTTACACCCTAAATATCACCAGTAATAACACAATAGTGACGACAAGCCACACACTCTCACTACCACCTCTAATCTCTATGGTTCACATATTCTAGATCTTTCTTTTTTTTTAAAGATTTATTTATTTATGCATACAAGAGCTGGGGTACAAACCAGAGTCGTGGGAGGTGAGAGGAATCACCAGACAGAACGGGGAGCAGAACAGGCAGATTGACTGAAACACACTGCTGAGGGGAGCAGTGGGCAAGACAGGAGAGGTCTGCCTCACCATGTGGGTCCCCTCCCTGGCCGGCAGCAGGGATCGAACTTATGCTGCAGTGGCTGCGGTTTGCTTCATAGTGCGTTGCTTAACCCACTGCGCTACCAGGGAGGCCCTATTCTAGCTCTTTCATTGCAATTTTCAACCATCTTTAGACCTTCAGTCTGCTGACCTTAACATTACAGTATTCATCCACTCTCCCAGCTCCACTCGCTTGCCTTCCCTTTCTATCACAGCCAGAGGAAATTCCACAGACCTCCCTCGAGGAGAACCTTCTCTATTTATTCACAAGTATAAAATCTAACTCTGGTTAAAGCCAACAATCTGCCTTTTCCGGTAGTGGAAAAATATATAAAATTATGCTGACTGGTAATGCTATATTTATTACCACAAACACTAAATGGGCATTCCAATCTGCCCAGAATTCCTATGCTGGTTCTGGCAGAATGCCACACTTGAAGATAATTGTTTCTCATCTTTTTTTCTTGACCCTCTAGTACTTTGTACCCCAATCTCCACATCTTCATCTATTTACCCCCGATTCCACATACGTCACAGGGTCTGTAGCCACAGCCCTGGCCTCTCTGCTATTACCATGAAATAGGGTCACTCCTCCTCTTCCCAACCCCTCACTCATGCTCCAGATTTCAACCCTTCTCATTTTATGAAGAAATCTACTCCTATCCTCATTCTATTTCTTTCCAATGTTAATTTTTCCCTAGTGGATCATTTTTAACATCTAATATAACAATTCCCATCTTTAAAAAAAAATCAAGTTTCCTCAATTTCAAGTTTCCCCCTGTTTCCCATCCAATAATTCCATGCCCTTCAAAGAAAAATAAAAATACAGGAACTGCTTTTCTTCATCTCCCATTCCCATCTGCCTTCCACAATCACAATTCCATGGAAATGCTACTCCTGTTACATTCCCAGTGACTTATCTATCCCCAAATCACTACTGACAGCATGTAATGTGGCTTCTCTCTTTCTTAAATCTTTTCCCTCAGTTCCTCAATCACACTGGCCATTTGTCAAGTACTCAATAGGTACATGTGGATAGTGAACAACATGGACATAAACACCTCATCATTGCAGGAAGTTCTATTGAACAGGACTGTTCTAAACCCCCTCCCTAGGTGATCTCTCACTCAGTCCCTTGGCTTTAAATACCATCTATATTATGAGTGCTAAATTTAGACCTAGCTCCAACTCAAACTTCAGATTCATACACAAACCGCCTATTTGACATAACCACTTGAAGCTCTAACAGGCTATTAAAAAACTAACATCCTGAACAGAACACTTCATTTTCTCCTCCTATTTCCCCACCCACAAAGCTTGTTTCTTTTCTTGTCTATTATTATTCTTGTCTATTTTAGCAAATGACACCATCCAGCCAGTTTTGAATTAAAAATCTGGGAGCCATCTTAGTTACTCCATTTTTTTCACCCTTAATATCTAATCCAACAATAAGTTTAATTAATTCTGAGCATAAAATGTCTCAACTACATCCTTCATTGTCTTCTTCCTGGACTAAGATTCTTGTCTGGGCTACTATCATACAAGATCTCCTGTACCTAAATTTAGCACATAGCAGCTACACAATTAGATATGTTGAATAAATTAACAGGTATAATCCTACTGAATAGTGCAAAGTAATCTTAACTTTAAAAAAAACTTTTATAGGGCTTCCCTGGTGGCACAGCAGGTTGAGCGCTGCACTGTGAAGCATCTGCTGCACAGCAGCACGAGTTCGATCCCCAACCAGGGAGGGGACCCACATGGTGCAGCAGACCTCTCCTATCTCGCCCGCCACTCCCCTCAGCAGTGTATTCTGGTCATCTGCCTGTTCTGCTCCTCACTCTGTCTCTGGTGAATCCTCTCACCCCCTGCACCTCTAGCCTGTACCCCAGCTCTTGTATGCATAAATAAAATCTTTAAAAAAAACTTCTATAATATTTATCAATAATACTTTCCATAGAAACTCCAGGAAATAGATTTAAGAAGATATTAAAAATCACCTTCCAAACAGACTTTGTGATTAGTTATGGCTCACTGCCGTGATTCATTTTTCCAACCAATAATACACTTTTCATGCTTTACAAAGCACTATAATTTACCTCTATGCCTCTGTTATTGGCATTGTCACTGCAATTCATTCCCCCCGAGAGAAATTTTAGTTGTTACTTCTTGCTCAGCTTGTCTTTCCTACTTAGTCTAGTAGTTTTTGGCCTCTTATCTACACATTTGGAGCCTGTCACATTTCAGAATTCAGCTCACCCAGCAGACATTTTTGTTTTTTTTACGAATACCCAACTTCATTCTTGTCCATGACTGCCTATATCCTCCCTTCAGAGCTCAACTTATCTTGCCAGGAACACAGAAGGGTTTTACCCCAGCCTTCATTCAAAATAAATCAACCAATAATTCCAAGCAACATCTACTATCGTCCTTCTTTGATTCTCTGCATTCACAGGGATCATCTAAATGCCTGATCCTCCCATTCATTCCAGATGCATGCTAAGCGTGGTCAAGCTGGTTTTTCCTACAGATACAGATGATTACAGTAGTAAGGGGACTCCTGTCTACTGGCAGCCTGGAGACTAGTAATTATTAATGTGCTGGACATCTGCATTGTCTGTGTGTTTACAAAGCCATCTCAGGACACATCATCTTCCTGGCAATCCATACACTATTATTTACCTACCCATCAGCTCCGCCCTCCTGCAACTTCCTCCACTCCAGAAGAATGTTTATTTTGTTCCCTATCCACCTGCTATGCAATGGCAGATAAAACAGGCAAAATGTCATCCTTCTCCCTTTCCCTAGGCAGTTTTGTGGTCTCATTCATTTTACTAGTAGCCAAGTGATATAAATATGGCCAAGAGTGAAAAAATTTGCTGTGAAGGGTTTTGGAAAAGGTTACCTCACCCTTAACAAAAGACTCAATAACAAGGTACCTCTGGAAATTGCCCAGTTTGGGTATAATTTATGAGACCTCTAAAGTCTACTTTTAAATTTTAGGGGAGAGTGTTTAAGATTGAAGCTATTGATGGGAATGGCAGTGTGGGCAGATGAAAGAAAACTACATCCTTTGTAATATTCTCAAGCTGCTTTTCACACTACACTAGCACTGGACTTCCAACTATGCATGTGTCAGCCCTGGCAATTCTAATTCCATAAAAATTTGAGAGACACTGACTTCTAAGCCCACAACTAGGAACTTTTCCCTCACTTACTACTAAGTAATAGTAAGTTTATGGATTCTGTCCATATTTAACGTTTATGGACTCTATCTGCAAAGAGAGGAATAATATTCACTTTATTACTTTATTGTAGGAATGGAGGATTAAGAGGATTTGATGAAAGACTGGATATGGGAAGTATTGTGAGGATCACTAACCTCAAAGAAAATTCTGCCAGAAAACTCCCGAAGTGTTTTCCAAACTTGACTACTGATAGAAATCACCACACTGGTTAGTTAAGCTGGACCCAGGCATCTCCTCTGGAGCCTCTAATTTAGTAGCACCCCAGTGGACCCTGAGAGACCACATTTTAAAAACTACATCCTAGACGCTGGCAAGTAATAAGCAAGTTTAAATTTTAGGGGAGAGTGTTTTAGATTGAAGCTATTGATGGAAATGGCAGTGTGGGCAGTTGAAAGAAAACTACATCCTTTGTAATATTCTCAAGCTGCATGCATGAGAGTATTATGTTCAAGAACATGGGAAAGGATTTCTGGTTTCTAATCTTAGATCTGCCCCTTTCACCTCTCTAGACGTGTTCCACCCTCTGCACACCTGTAACAAAGTATGTAACCTAAAGGTGACAGCAAGTGATATTGGGGTGAATGTTCTCCTCTAATCTCAATACTTTTATATTGCTACTATGTATTAAGTAAACATGAAACTAAGGAAACTTGAAGTGGGAGGAGGTGTGGGCTTTACAGTGAAATTAAACATTATTTGTAGGTCCAGGTATACTTTACCCTGCCCCCTAGAGCCACTGAGTTGCCACTCCTCTCCAGAACATGGCATAACTTGAATTGTTCATCCTTCGCTGCATTGGTTACGATACGAAATTTATGAAAAAACTTAAATTTTTTTTTTTAATTCTGGGGCAAAATATTTGAAGAAACTGAATTCAGTTTTTCATACCAAGGAAATTTTCATTGGCAAAGATTTTCAGTAACATCTTTAAGTGCAAAAGAAATAATTCCTTTGGCATTAAAAGGGGTGGGAGTGGGGGCAGAGGGAAGGGAGTGTGAGAGGGACGCGAGGTATAGGCCCTTGGGCTAGAGAGGGATTCACCAGGCCAGAGGGGATCACCTCGTCTGTAGAGAGCACAAGAGGCCTGACCTCCTCTAGCGCGCAAATCAAGCTTCTCCAGCGCTTAACTTCCAGAATGTTAACTTATGCCTGGGCGACAGCCACACAGAACCCCGCAGCGCCGCCATCAAGCACCCGGACTTCCGCCCCCGTCCCTAAACACCTCCCAGCACAAAGCCCGCCCCATGAGACAGCCACTCCCACCCGAATTTGAGTCTCCTCGGTACCCGTAGTTCGTGAACTCTGACCGCTCTTCCGCGACTGGTGTTGGCGGCGGTGCGGACAGCACGCATGCGTCTTTTGTTTGCATGGGGTGCGCTTTTATTCTAGCTGCAGCGGGGATCGCGTTACTGACTCTGACTCTGAGGCTATGGATAGTGCTTCATTCCAGGGTCACTGTGCCCCGTGAGTCTCTCAGTCTCTTGGTGGTGGCCGGGTCCGGTAAGTGTCAGGGCGGAGACGCTCAAGCGCCAGTCTGGCACTACAAACCCCATAATACACCGCGCGCGCTTCGCTGGTCTTAGCTGGTTTTAGGCATTGTCTGCTGAGAGTTGTAGTTTTTCTGAATTACTGGGGCCGGTTGGCTTAGCCGTTAAGTGCTGGTTTGTTCCCTCCGCCCAGGCGTCTTTTAATAGCAAAAGGGCAACTTGAGCTTGTCTGTAATTAAACTTTTTCTGGCAGCGTATATTTTTCTAGCAAATTATTGATCATAGTGAACAGAGGGCGCAGAAGCCTTTGAAACTGCTAACATGCAATTTGCCAGTACAAAACCTGTTGTTTGGCAGGATTCATGTAGATATTTTGTATTTAGGTTAGGAATCGCAAATACTACGTGATACATACACGAGGCAAAGTGAATTATCACATTTGTAAATATGCATATGCAAAATCTATGAGAATAAAAACAATTATCTACTGACCATAGAACAATGCATACCTCAGGATATCTGTCAGAGTATGAACAATCTGCCTGCAGGCAACTCACTGTCAAACGATACTATCCAATACTTCTGTAGAAGCTTACAATTAGAGTTTTGATAATGTACATTCTGTGTACAATCCACTGAAAATGCCGGGATTGCATCCAGATAGAAAAATATCCATAGTAATCACAGCTGTTTAACTGTTCAAATATAATTCATTACTTTATTCACTGAATGTATTTTGAGTTACAGGAGAAGCCAGGCACTGTGCTGTGCTCTAGAAAATAAAAATAACTTATTTGCCCTGGGATGCTGACTGTGCCCCAAGTACTGAAACGTGTGAGGATACAGCAGTGAATGAGTGGAGAAAATAAGAAAACAACAACAAAAAAAATGGGTACTTTCCACAATGAGATATGTGTTATAATCCTTAGGACAAACTTAGTGGAAGAGCACCACTTTATATGAACTTGAGACAGGAAACTTCCTGTAAGAAGTAATGTCTAAAATGGAACTTGAAAAATGAGAATATGGGGAGGCACAGTCCAGATCCTAAAAAGAGTTTTAAACCCTGCTCTCTGGAGATACTGGCTGCAATCCACTACCCCATAGCTTGTAGAATTAGAACCAAAGGCCTAATAACATAATACTGGAATTGAATCACGTCTCTGCCACTTACTAACGTGGTGGTTTGGGGCAAGTTAGTTAGCAGAATCTCTTGAGATTTCATTTCCACCATGAAAAATATGGGATGAGAAGAAGAGAGGAAAGGTGAAATGTGATAGTATTTAAAGTGTTTAGCAAAGTGCTTGATATATACTAATCATTTAATAAATGGTACTATTATTAGTCCTGCTTACAGAGGGATCTTTTGAATGGAGAATAACCCAATTAAATCTAACCCTCACAGAGGTTATTTAGCCTGCATTGTCAAGAAAATGTTATGACAAAGACAAATCAGAGCTGTTCAGCTCTTCGGGTTATGACAGTGTGAACCATGTGCAGATGGAGAAAAGTGTATGCGTTTAAAATGAGATTTAGGAGCTAAAAATCACACAGGACTTATAGATTGAAAGGGAGATCAGGAAAGGAAAGACTCAAGAATGATGTCTATATTTGTGAGTTGAACTAATGAACAGATGGAATGTTAGAGCATTCACTTAAAAAGTGTTAAATTTAAATTGGAATCAGAATTAAGTTCATTTGGCAAATGTGTGTCATTCAAACCATTCAGGGTAGAGAGAGGTCAAGGATCTTCAAATGATCATTCAAGTCAAAGAAACACTTGTAGTCAGGTAAACAGTTTAATAGTTCATGCCCAAATGTTGGAGCAAGCAGCCACTTTCAATGTTTACCTTGAATCTCAAAAGACATTTACTCTTTAGATACCATAAAATATCATTAATCAAGCAATTATCTTCAAAGAACATCAATCAGAATTACTACTTTTCTTTGAGACACCATGTGATCTCCTTAGGCAAATTTTAGATTTAATATTATACTCCCATCTATCTATTCATTCAATAATAGGAGTAACTTCTATTTTCTAGGCACTGGAGTTATAGGAGAAACAAAGTGAACAAAAATTTCTGACTTCATGGTGCTTACCCTTCTTCTATTGGGGCAAGGTTTGTGTGGGGCAGAGAGATAAAAAACAAAACAGATAAATCAACTGCATCATAAATTATATGGTGAGATATGTTATGAAATAGCGGAAGGGGATGCATTTTAGAATTGTCAGGTAAAGCCTCCCTAAGAGCAAAGAGGACAGAGTGACTATTAGACTAAGTTGCGAGGGAGCAGGGAGAAGCAAATGAGGTCCAGAGCTAACAGAGGAAGGGGAGGGAGGGGCCACGTTATAAGAAGCCTTTTAACTCTATAGAAGAGAAGAAGCCACGGAAGATTTTGAGCTGAGTACATAATTTGATTAATTCTTTTGAATAGTCTCACACTGCATGCTGTATCGATAATAGACAAAAGGGGACAAGTGGGATAAAGGGAACAGATCAGGAAGCTATGGTCATAATCCATGTAAAAATGAGGTAGATTGGAGCAGGTTGGTAGTAAAGGAGGTGTGAGAAGTGATCGGATTCTGGATATGTGTTTTTAAGGTAGAATTGAAGATTTCATTTCCAAGAAATATATAGTCAAACAATCAAATGAAAAACAGAGTCCATCATTTTAATGATTATTCAGTAACAAGGTTAAATTTCCAAATACATTCATTGAGGGTTTCGTGGGGGTGGGGGATGTCAGGGAGGGAGACTGCTCTAGAGACATAATGGAGTTTTAATTGCAGTGTTAGGTGTTGTGGACATTAGCTTTTATCCTTGTTTCAGCTGCGAAAACAAGTACCTGTGTTGTTAACTGTCACACTTTTAAATCTAGAACAAAAACCCTAAAATGAGTGTGAGTCAGATGTGTAAATTTTGCCCAGACAAAAAGAAAAGTTACAGGTTTTATGATAAAAGTATTGTTCTAATTCCTGAAATTCACACTTACTCTGCTAATTTCATTAGTATATTAATTCCTTTTGGATTCTAGATAGCAACTCTTCCCTTTGTACTCTTAAGAAATTATGGGAGAAAACACATAATTTGTTGGATCATCCATTGGTGTGTTCACCGTATCACTATTGAAAGTTCTTCCTTACGGGGCCTTCCTGGTGGCACAGTGGGTTAAGCAACACACTATGAAGCAGATCACAGTCACAGCAGCACGAGTTCAACCCCTGCTGCCCGCCGAAGAAGTGATCCACATGGTGTGCCAGACCTGTCCTGTCTTGCCCGCTGCTGCCCTCAGCAGTATATTTCTGTTGATCTTCCTGGACTGTTCCTGGCTCTGTCTCTGGTGAATCCTCTCACCCCCCACACTTCTGGCCTGTACCCCAGTTCTTGTATGCATAAATAAATAAATCTTAAAAAAAAAAAAAAGAAACTTCCTTATACACTAAAGGAGATGGAAGTGGGGGAGATTTTTAAGTAGGGGAAACTGTGAGAGAAAAGTGGGAGGCAACAAATAAAATGAACACAGACTATTCCCGACATCAACCCAGCTGAGGCCAAGAAAGGAAACTAAGTAGGTGTGACAAGCTCATTGGTTGAGTTTGGTTGCTTTGTTTTAGTGGTATATAGTTAATGTGAAGGGAGGTTGATTTTGGGGTATTTTTTCATGAAGGAACCTCAGTGAACACAGGTGACTTTTAAACCCATGGTTTTGAAATTAAAGTATTAACATTTGGAGACTGTACTGCTTCAAAAGTAGGACAAGCAGTTGTTTGCTGAAGCTGCTGTCTGTGGACCTGCAATGTGCTGAGACCCCAGCTAGGAACAAGGCTTACGGTGGTTGCCAAAAGTCTCCCAAAGGAGGACCCAAGCCCTGCGGGTCAGTGCTCATGGCTCCCTGGTGTTACTGCTCAGCATAGACATTTTCCATGAGTGTCTTTCCATTTATTAACCTACATTCCTGCCCTTGGTTCATCCTCATCCTTCTTTCCAGTATCCCCACCATTCCTTGAACACGTGGCTCAGATATTGCTATCTCATGTCCTAATAATCCCACCCCCTTCCTAGGGCCTTCCTACTCCTAGCAATCCGTCAGCTTCACCTTTCAAGCCATCACAAGCCTTGACCAGGAATATCCCCTGCTCTTATGGGATTGTTTTCTCATAACCATTTGCTTGACTCCCTCTACCACTCGCATTTTTCTTGCTTTCTTGCATTGTTCTCTGTGTGTGTCTTATTCCTCTGCCACCAGGTTCCTTGATAATCGGAACTGTGTCTTAGATGTCTTTGGATCTTCTTCCGCACCTACTGTTGCTGCTGATTTTATTTTTAGACATTTATTGTCTTCTTCCGTCCTATCAAAGTAGTACTTACACGAGGGTGATGACTATTGTTTCCAAATGTTCCTTCTGTCTTGGGAGACACCAATGCACAATGACAGTGTAGCATGGTCAAATGGATATGGCCGTGGAGGGTTTCTTCATCATACGCCTTTCAATATTTTTTTCAGGAGGACATACCACTGAGATTCTGAGGCTGCTTGAGAAGTTGTCGGATGCTTACTCTCCTAGATATTACGTCATTGCTGACACTGATAAAATGAGTGAGCAAAAAATAAAATCTTTTGAACAAAATAGAGATAAAGGAGACCCCAGTACCATGGTAAGTGGCAATTTCTAGTCCTGAGAACATAACGCATTGCTAATGCATTGAGTTCTATTGTCCATTGAAACCATCTCATGGACTTCAACACTCTGCCCACACAAGGCAGTCGTTTCGGTGTCTTTATTTTAACATGGCTTGTTGCTGATAGTCCGTGTGTATTGTTAATGACATATATTTCTTCTCTTCCAAAAGGTAAGAACTTCTTCAAAGTAAACCTTCAAATAAAAACTGGTTGTTTATTTTCCTATATTTTTCACTCTTTCAAATAGAAGAAATTGTTTTTTAATTATGTGAAAATTATTTCTGCTTACATAACACATCTAGTTCATGTGCTTGTTGGCTATTCACTAAAGTTCTGTCAGTTCTGCATGTATTGAGAATTTGATTTATCTGTGGCTACTTGTTCTGCAATCATGTTATTATCTACTTTTGAAATTATTTTTTCTCTACCCCTGACTGCTCACTTAAAAGGAGCTAAGAACTGAGCCCCAGGCACTCTGACTTTCAGGTGTGGGAGCTGCTGATGTGGTGGAAGTATCAACAATTTGTTGTGCCTTTGCAGCCTTCCCTCTAGAACGTCAGGCACTCGAGCCCCACCCACAGATTCCTGGCCTCATTGCCACTCTTCTTGTCATAGCTCTCTGCTCCCTTTTCAGTTTCAAGTTGGGATTTCCTGTCTTCCCAGTCCAAATAAAATAATATATGTTCTATTTCTTTTTTTTTTAAGATTTATTTATTTATGCGTACAAGCACTGGGGTACAGGTCAGAAGTGTGGGGGGTGAGAGGATTCACCACAGAGAGCGGGGAGCAAAACAGGCAGATCAACAGAAGTACACTGCTGAGGGGAGCAGCGGGCACAGCAGGAGAGGTCTGCTGCACCATGTGGGTCCCCGCCCTGGCCGGCTCAAGGATTAAACTCGTGCTGCAGTGGCTGCGGTTTGCTTCATAGTGCGTTGCTTAACCCACTGCGCCACCAGGGAGGCCCATATATGTTCTATTTCTTGAAATGTTTTAATCTGTTTATAGAGGAAGGGTTTTCAGGTTAGTTTATGTCAAGATCTTGCCAGAACCAAAGTCAATCCCATTTTCTAATTAAAGTCAGCGTTTTTAATACAGCCTCTGTTAAGATGTACATGCCAAATTGTTGGTATAAATAGTGCCCCACCCACCCACTTTTCCTCACTTTTTCTTCCAATGTTTACTGTACCAACTACAATTTCCATTCCTGCGGTTAAAGGTCTTCTCTATCTCTTTATAACTTTCTTTTTTTTTTTTTTTTTTTCAATTTCTTCAGTGAAACAGAAAATCTGTACCATTTAAAAGCATTAATAGTAACTGCACTTTGTGCCTGGGCAAACTGTCAGCCACATCACTCAGAGGTCTTTAGTAATAAAAATGCATTGATTCATACTAAGTTCTGGTAAGATGCCAAAACCCACATTTTCAACACAAACCTGCTTTTCCAAAAACGTGAAGACCTTCTGAGAAATCAGAAGATATACATTCCAGTTTTTAATCACCTAAAGTTACCTAAGTAGCATGGGAGTTTTCTGTTTTTCTTTTCCTTTTTTAAAAGTAACATTGGTTTATAACATTATATGATTTCAAGTGTACAGACTTACATGTCTACATCTGAATATACTATCATATACTAGTCACCAAAAATTCGGGTTTTCATCCATCACTATATAATTGATCCTATTTGCCCAGTTGCCTATCCCTTCTCTTCTAGTAACCACCTTTTTGTTCTTATAGTCTTAAGAATTTGTTTTTGTTTGGTTTTATTCACGCATATGTTTGTTCCTTTATCTACCACATATGAGTGAAATCATTCAATATTTGTCTTTCTCCCTTTGGCTTATTTCACTTAGCATAATGTCCACAAGGTATATCCATTTTTGTTCCAAATGACAAAATTTCTTCTTTTATGTGTATATACCACATCTTTATCCAATCCTCTATGGACACTTAGGTTATTTCCAATTTCTGACTATTCTGAATAATCCTACAAAAAATGTGGGATTGCATGGAGAGCCCTTCAAATTAGTGTTTTTGTATTCTTTGGCTAAATAGCCAGCAGTAAGATAGCAAAATCATATGGTATTTCTTTTCTTAATATTTTGAGGAATCAACTTACTATTCTCCATAATGTCTGCACTAACTTGTATCCCCACCAATAGCATGTGAAGGTCCCCTTCTCTCTGCATCCTCAGAAAAATGTGTTGATCTTGTCCTTTTTATAATAGCCATTGTAACAGGTTTAGCTCCAACAATGAGCTAAAGTGATAGCTCTTTGTAGTTTAGGATTTTCTGTGTATATAATCCTAGCCTCTGCAGATAGTAACAGTTTTACTCTTTCCTATCCTGTCTGATACTTTTGATTTCTTTTTCCTATTAAATTGCTCTGGCTGGGACTTCTTTATTTTTTTAAGATTTATTTATTTATGCATACAAGAGCTGGGGCCAGAGTCGTGGGAGGTGAGAGGATTCACTAGAGACAGAGTGGGGAACAGAACAGGCAGATTGACTGAAATACACTGCTGAGAAGAGCAGCGGGTGAGGCAGGAGAGGTCTGCCTTGCCAGGTGGGGCCCCTCCCTGGCCGGGAATGCTTCACAGTGCGGCACTCAACCCGCTGCGCCACCAGGGAGGCCCTGGGACTTCCACTACTATGTAGAGTAACAGTGATGAGAATGGACATCCTTGTCTTCTTTCTGATCTTACAGCAAAAACTTTCAATTTTTCACTATTGTGATTGGTGCTAGCTATGAGTTTGTCATATGTGACCTCTATTTGTTGAGGTGTATCAGGTTCTTTCCTTCTGGACCCATTTTAAATTGCATGGCTTTATCATAAATGGGCATTAAATCTTGTAAAATGCCTTATCTGCATCTATTGAGATGATCATATGGTTTTTATCCTGCATTTAGTTGGTGTGGTGTATCACATTAATTGATTTATGAATGTTGAGTCATCCCTATAGCCCTGGAATAAGTCCCACTTGATCATAGTGTGTGATCTTCTTAGAATATTGCTGAATTCAATTTGCTAAAATTTTGTTCAGGATTTTTGTGTCTTTGTTCGTCAGATAGTGCTCAGGAATTTCCTATTGATTGGTAAATAATTTCTGATAATGAATTATTCAATAATTTTCTATTTTTCTTTGTAGAAAAAATATTTAAATTCTCAGATGTACCTATTTATGTTAGATATACAGCAGTTTTAAGCTAAATTTTAAATTAATATGATTCTGTTAATTAACGGTAGAGATCAAATAGTTTTGTTGCAGAAACTTCAAATATCTCCCAATTCTTTTGATTCAAGGTAATTTTTAAATGATATTTAAGATCTTTATATATATAATTCACTCGTTTATAATTGTTCAAGAGTAAAGAGAAGTGATTATTCCTGTTACACTTTTTTTTTTAAAAGATTTATTTATTTATGCATACAAGAACTGGGGTACAGGCCAGAGGTGCAGGGGGTTGAGAGGAGTCACCGGAGACAGAGTGGGGAACAGAACAGATGAATCTGCTGAAACACACTGCTGAGGGGAGCGGCGGGTGCAGCAGGAGAGGTCTGCTGCACCATGTGTGTCCATCCCCTGTGTCCCCCACTGGCAGGGGGCAGGGATCGAACTCATGCTGCAGTGGCTGCAGTTTGCTTCACAGTACATTGCTTAACCCATTGCACCACCAGGGAGGCCCAGTTCTGCGAGCTTTTAAAGAGAAATAGGTTTCCCTTGGGAGAAATATCTCAGTTCTGCTCAAATAAAGCATAATTAAGATGACAAAGATGAGGAGTTAGGAAGCTAAATACAAAACAAACAAAAAACCAAAATGAATATTTAACTGTGAAATTACTTATGTGAAAAGAACTTAGAAAGCCTTCTAAAGAAAGTGTAATTTCCACTGGGATTAGTTTTAAAGAGTAAAGTCGTATCTTCCAGAAAAATTGCATCGTAACCTTTTCAAATACGAACAATTACCAGAGTTATGTAAAGTTTAGTGAAAAGTCAAACCAGAACTTTCTTTCTGGAAGCTGTAGGTTCCTTCTTGGCCTATGTTTTAGGAAGGACATTAACCCCAGAGCAATGTGGGAGGAAATGAGACCCAGGTAATGCACTGTGGGTTAGGGTTCATCCTTTTATTTGCTTCTGCATTTGAGGCCTATCTGTATACTGCCTCCTTTGACAACTGTTACTCTTGTGACCTCTGTTGCTCCTTAATTAAAACTTTAGATAATATCGCTAAAGTAAAAAACTCAGACTAGAATAAGACATTTTTAAAAATTGTATGCAAAAATTAAAGTTGACTTTTTTTATCTCTAATGCAAAAGGGGAGTTGCTGAAAATTGATTTGACGGATTAAAAATTAGTGCCAACCTTTTACTTTTGGGTCCCTTAACTAGATTTCCCACTACTTTATAATTCAGCTTCTAATGTTTACCAAGAAATATTATTTGTTTATTCAGTTACAGAAAACACTAAGTGAATGTCAATTCTGCATAAAACTGTACTTACTTCAACATATCTTTATTGAATAGTCCTCACAAGGAACCATGGCAGGATTATAAGTGGCTGTTTATCCATTTTCTTCTTTCTAAATTTTATTTCGTATTTTTTTGTTGTTGTTCCTTAATTAAAACTTCAGGCAGTAAAGTATATAATGTAAAAAGCGAACTTACCTGTCACCAGCCAGGCCCCACTGCTAGGGGTCAATACCATTCCAGTTTGAGTTCCAACTTGCTGGTGTGCTTTTCATCATATTTCTAGTGTCCATATAATAAAACATAATTTATATATATATATACATATAAATATAACCCCTTAAACAGTTGGGTGGGGGCGTATGGTATGGCTAGTTTATAAATCACATTCGACAGATGTCTTCAGCTTTTTTCTATTTAACTCTCTACCTTGATAGCTTTCCCTGTGGGAATGTGTAGGTCTATCTTGTACTTTTTAATGCTTCCATGGCAACCTCTAGTACTGCTGGACCATTTCTTCTCACTGTTTTCAGTTTTTCACTTAATACAAAAGCAGACATTTTGTACTTATACAGATTCTGCAAATACTTTTAGAACTTTCTTCGTTTTTACAGTACATGTGGGCATCACGCTGATCAGAAAAAGGATGAAAAAACAACCCACATCAAATAACTTGCTAACATTAAAAAACACGTCAGCCCTTTCCAACTATTGCACTTTCCTCGACTGTTGATTGAATCTCTGTTTTGAAGTAAACAGTGAGCATATGACAGAATATAAAGTAGAGACAAATGTAAGAGATACCCCAGATTGTTGTGATGGTCACTAAAGAAAGCTTCTCTGCCCTCTATTCATATTTTTCAGTGATTGGCTCAGCCAGCAATGCTGAGGGCCTGTTACCCACAACTCTGCATGTCTTGCACTTGCTTGTGAACTCTCTCTGCTCCTCTTGTCTGAAGCATGACCGCCCAATTTTATAGGCCTAAAACACTGCATCGCATAACTCCTTCAAACATTTTTTGCTGGTTCCTTAGTATGAAAAATGGTACTTGGTACCAAGGTCCAGTCTTTCTCCCTCAAATCAGAACCAAAATAAGAATGCCTGTCATTACTCACGTCTTTTTTATTTGGACTCTACACCTCAGATGACGTAAGAAGTATAAATATTGAAAGAGCAAAAAGCAAAGTCATATGTTCTATAAGGATATTAGAAACAAATATCAAATAATAGAGGAAGCAGATACAAACCAAATATGCAAAACTCAGTAACTTTCTTAAGTCAGCTCTAACTGCTAGAAAAGAAAATGAGAAAATAGCCCTTGAACCTTTAACCCCTGAATAAAAGGGAAGGATCTTAAATAAAGAAAACAACCAACATGGGCACAATAGTGAAATATTTTTGAGAGACAATATGTGAATCAATACGAAATGTTTTTCTGATATTTAAAAATGAATAAAGGGCCTCCCTGGTGGCGCAGTGGGTTAAGCAATGCACTATGAAGCAAACCACAGCCGCTGCAGCACGAGTTCGATCCCTGCCGCCGGCCAGGGAGGGGACCCACATGGTGTGGCAGACCTCCTGCCTCGCCCGCTGCTCCCCTCAGCAGTGTCTTTTAGTATATCTGCCTATTCTGATCCCCACTCTGTCTCTGGTAAATCCTCTCACTGCCCTGAACTCTGACCTGTACCCCCGCTCTTGAATATATAAATAAATAAATCTTTTAAAAAAAAGAATAAAACTATGATATTTAAAGCATAACTTTTCCAAAATTTTGATGTAATAGCAGTTAGATTTCTGTTTTCATTTTTTTAAACTTTGTTTAATGAGCAATCAATATTTGCTTTCCATTTGGCAGGCATGACTATAGACGGTAAGATCCACCAAAGAACAAAAGAGACCAGAAAGGTTCCTGCTGTCCTGGAGCTTAACTCCAGCTGTATCAGAAAGACAGTCAATATTAGATCTAGTCGATAAGAAAATAACAAAGCTAAAGCTTGTTGGGTGGTGATTGATGCTATGAGAGGCTTGTAAAGGAAAGGGGGTTTGAGAATTCTGAGCTGGAGAAGACACTTCAGTTGCTCATAGGACCTTGAAGAATATGTGACCCCTGAGAAGAGTGTTTCAGGTGGAAAGGAAAAAGCTAGAGAGGGCATTCTGGATATTGGGGTAATAGCAGGGTGTTCTGGTGACAGGAACAGGGTGAGTGGAGGGAGACACAATGGAGAGAAGAGGGGAGGGAGAGAGAGGGGCCCACAGGAAATAAGGTCTTCAGGTCATTGTAAGTATGTCCTCTCTACTCTGAGGAAAACTGGGAGCTGTTGGAAGGTTTTGTTCAGAGGAGTGACATAATCCCACTGCTGTTTTAAATAGATCATTCTGGATGCTGTGTTACATGCAGACTGTAGGAAACCAGTTAGGAGATTGTTAAAACAAACCAAGCAATATACAGCATGCCTCGCACCAGTAAGGGTAGGCATAGAGGGAAGTAATTGGAATCTGAGTATTTTTTGAATGTAGAGTTAATAGAATTTCCTGACAGACTAAAAACAGGATGTGAAAAAAAGAGACGTCAAGGAAAACTTCAAAGCTTTTGGTCTGAGCAATTTTAAGAATGGAATTGCCATCTGGGATGACTGTGAGTGGGGTCTACCTGTCTCGGTGTGTTTATATATAATGCTTCAAACCACCCAGTTGAGTCAACAGCTTCTGCTGGGGGAACCCAGAAACACCCTTGGATTCAGAGTCTGTCCAGCACCCCTGCACCACACCAAAGCCATTTCCTAAGTCCTATACATGTGTACTCTCATTTTCTTTTCTTTGCTCTGCCCCTCCTCCTCTCCTTTGCCCTCTTTTTCTCCCACCTCTACTCCTCTCCCTCTCCCAAAATGTCCTTCTGGCTACAGAAAGGGTCCTGGAAAGGAAAAACTATAAACTGTCCTCTCCTCTGCTGCCTTCCCAGCCCATGTCATCCCCACCCATTGCCAGCAGATGGCAGTGCGCTGCTGAGCACTGAGCTGTTACTTCGTGGAGGCGGGCAGGAGAGGGCTGAACATAAGAATCGCTGACAGTGGGGATTTCTGGTATATTTTACAGACTAACATGGGGAAGATGAGGAGAGATTGTCTCCACTTCTCCTTTAGAAACATTTTTGTACCTTGCTGGGGATAGTTTTCCTCTCCTGAGTTTGAAGAGGATTTTTATGGCTTTAGAATAGTCTTTCCACCAAGAGTTTTTATTTAAAAATCTTTATTAACCAAACATCTGGCTGAGGTTACAGGCACTGGTATGTTTGTTACATTCTACTCTGTTAAGATAGAACAGCTCCCTAGAAACTTTGCCTTCCACGGGGTAAAATCCTTGAAAATTGAAAAAAATATGGGTCTTGATTGAGTAGTTTTGTGCAAAATTTGTACTTAAGTTTTATGAGGAATGCAAAGTATGCTAAGAAACTGCCCTTTTACCTGGAGTTTTGGGTGCAGTTGAAAAGGCAAAACAAATACTGGAAATCTTCATAGCTAATTAATATAAAAGTGTTGCTGGACAATGATAGAGAATGAAAAAAGGAAAGCCTCTGGAACCTGGAATCCTGGGTGGGTATCAATTCAAGACTACCTAAGACTACCTATAACCAGGTCTACCTATAACTACCAGGCCCCCTTTCCTCCCCAAGATTTTCCCACTGAAAAGACTGAACTAAAGAACCTCAAACTGTGGTTGGATGAGATACTGTCTTGAAAACAAGGGGACTAAGGAGAATAAATGACAAGGCACCCCTTGTGACTCTAGGGCCTACCGCTTAGGTCTCCTTTGCGATCTGCTCAGAGGCAGTATTAGCTCTTCCTCAAGCTGGAGGTTGAAGATTAGCTTTGCAAGAACTGATTTGCTCAGGTGACTAGAACTGTAGGTTCTGATACTTGGGATTTCCCCAATGAAATGGTCAAGTCCTGACTTTATCCTCCAGTTGGCAAGGCCCAGCTCACAGGTTTCTACTCTGCCTTTTAATACGTCATTTTTTAATATGAACTAGGGTTTTTCAACCTCAGCACTTTTGATTTATTAGCCCAATAAATCTTGTGCAGACGTTGTTTTCTGCATGGAGTGTTTAGCAGCATCCCTGGCCTCTACCCTGTAGGCCCCTGGAGCAGTCCTCCCTTCCCTGCTCACAGCGCAACTCCAGCCTTGGCAACCAAAAATGTTTCCAGACTTTGTCCAAGGTCCCCTTGGGGAGAAATCTTCCCCACCGTCTTTAGAATCACTGATTTGAACCAGCATCCACAAACTGCCAGACACGGGAGGACAGCGTCTACATAAAGGAAGCAAGACTCAGTGGAGAAAGAATTTTGAGAAAAGGGGTCAGAGGAAAGGGCAGGTAAGTGGAGGAGCTGAGGTCCTGAAGGGTAAACAGTAACCTTAAGGCAGGACAATGTGTCTTTTAAAAAAAAAAGTATTTTTTTTTAAAAAAAGATTTTGTTTTATTATTTATGCATATAAGAGCTGGGGTACAGGCCAGAAGCGCAGGGGATGAGGATTCACCAGAGACAGTGGAAGCAGAACAGGCAGATCAACTGAAATTCACTGCTAAGGGGAGCAGCGGGCAAGACAGGAGAGGTCCGCTGCACCAGGTGGGTCTTCTCTCTGGCTGGGGGATCAAACTCTTGCTGAGCAGATGCCCCATACTGCGACGTTCAACCCTTTGAGGCACCAGGGAGACCCTGGTCTTTTTTTTTTTTTTTTTTTTTTTAAGTCATAGGGTAAGAAAGCTCCCTAGCTGTTAAATTTTTGGTTNGAGGCACCAGGGGGACCCTGGTCTTTTTTTTTTTTTTTTTTTTTTTAAGTCATAGGGTAAGAAAGCTCCCTAGCTGTTAAATTTTTGGTTCTTAAGAATTTTTAAAAAATCAAAAGTTTGGAAGATCATATTGAAGAACTTTCAGGTAAAGCAAAACAAAAAGATAAAAATCGTAAAGGAAAAATAAGAAAATTAGGTCATCAAACTGGATATTGAAGGTCTGCTATGCAGAAAGAACCAAGGACACAGGGAAAAATAATTTTTAATAAAAAAATTCCCAGAGTAGCAAGGATACTCTCTTCAGACTAAAGGGTTGTCCCCAGCCTGGATGAGTGGGAGTCACAAGAAGGTGTAGTGTATAATTGCAGAAGTAGTGATGAAGAGAAGATACGGAAAACTTCCAGGAAAAAGAGGAGTCACATTGGAGTCCAGAGTGACAGAAGAGCTTTGTCCCAAAACCAGTTTCTCATTTCCCCTTTCATAGAGGACATGCTTCTTCAAAACCAGGGTGGGGGGTAAGAGAAAGAAGCCTGGGTCCTGGCGTCAGGGCTCGAGCCCAGTAGAAAAGCGAGGGAATCCTAAGGCCTGCAGTGCAGGGACTTCCATGGTGAAGCAACAGTGGCAGCCATTGGGGCCTGGAGCAAAGGAACTGAGGTCTCCCAAAGGGGCAGTACCCAGGAGACCCAGAGTTGGCAGAGATGCCTGAGGAGCTGCCCACTCAGGCAAGTTCCGGGGGGAGCTTCAAAATCTGCGAGCTTGTGTACACGTGTATATGACTTCAGCAAAGGACAGTAAGAGCTGTGGACTAGAGCTGCCTTGAGCATAGTGGCTTCTCAAGAACCTTGGGGAATTTGAAGAGGGGAGACAGCCTGGGAAAAAGGAATTTGGAACTCGCAGGACATGTTCAGATGAATGGGTTAGCAGGACGTGTTCAGATGCTTGGCGGGTGTGTTTGACAAGAATTGGGACAGGAGGTTGGGAAAGAAATCGGTTAAATTATAAGACAAGGAAATAATTCAGTTTTAGAAACCTGAGCTCATCTGAGCATGTTTTCAGTTGCAAAGGGGATTTTAGTGAGCTGATATTTTGTAAGATTTACAAAAAGGTGTAAGGGTCATCTTTGAGTGTTGAAAATGGTTCATTTTTGTTTTGGTCTTTGCACGTTTTCTGTACTTCAGAGGTTATACTTGAAAAAATGAAAGTTATTGTTGAGAAACAAAGCTGAGAAGAGATAGAAAACTCAGTGGAAAGAGTAACCTATTGATAGGAAATGTTTCTTTTTTAAATAGCCCAAACATCACAAGCACCAGTGTCTGGGAACAAAAATACTTGTTTTTTTGGATGCACATTCGTTTTTCTGTTTTTAATAAATAAGGGTTCATTGTCTGCACTTGATAGTGCCTAAGGAAGTGTGAACCCTGACAGGGTGCTGGTTACAGTCCCTCTGAAACTGACATGCTTCCATTTAACAACACCCACTGTTTCCACAAGGTGGGGTGCTAACTTCACACAGGGGACTGAGGCTGTAGATTACTCGCTTCTAAACTGAATGCATTTCATGTCCCGAGCAATTCTAAAAGAAAGAAACTTATAAATTATATTATTGCAGTTATGGGGTTTGCTTCCATTTGTAAATTCTGCCTTACCACTCATGATTTTACATAATTAGATTTTTAGTGCAACTAAAATGTATATATGCATTTTCCTTCCATGAGCCATAACTATATTCAGGTATAAGTAAAGGTTTAAAAAAAAGCTTTAATTTGAAGAAAGATCTATTTAAATGAGTGGAATTGCTGAATGAGAAAATATTTGTCACTTATTACAAATTGAGATGCTGAAGTAGTTCTTTTAGTGAGCAAATGATAACTTTAAAAGCAACACATTAGATAAATGTATACATGGTTGTAAAGTACCTTATAGCTTAATCTCTTAAATTTCTTCCTAAATCTTAATTATTCCCTGCTCCATCTCTACAAAAAAAAAGCACTATAAGTTAAACTTTTTTTTGAATCAGATTCTGAATTGATAGAGCTGAAATAACTGTGGATAACATATTGCTGTTATTTCAACCTTCTGGTAATTTAACTAGAGTTCCTATGCCAGCTAAATTTGTATGGGTCCTTCCAATATGCAGAGGCAGTAACATTTTACAATATGGTGCTATCATTTCTCCATTTTAAAACAAATCAAAGACATTCTAACAGCCAGTGTTTGAATTTAAACATTTGCATGGATACCATCATTTTTAGAGCCATAGTGGTGATATGGATCCATACGTACTATATTTTTTGCTGTTGTAAAATCAGGACATGGCTTCTCTCCCTTTGATCTTTCCTTTTGCACAAATGGAGATTCTTTCTTTTAGCCATTAAGCTCCAGGAATAATTCTGGAACTCGTTCTATGCAATCATGCCAGCAACAGCATGACCCCTTCCAGATGTGAGAGTGACTGGTGTTATACTTAGGATTGACCGAAATCCTGCACCTGGGGAGGGAGCAGAAGTGGAGTAATGGGTGCGTAGGGGTGTTCCCTTGGTCCTCAAGGCCGTGATAGGTGTCACATCATGATATAGACAAGCCGCTAAGAGACTGAGTGAAAGAGCTGTAGATCCCAGCGTGGGGTCTGCTGATGACCAGCTCGGTCACCTTGGGTGACTCGACCTCTCTGCACCTCAGTTTCTTACTGTGAAACGAGGAGACTAGCTGAAATCAGTGGATTCTCAACTAGCCACCACGCAGCCAAGTCTGACTTGTCCAGGAAGAACGAGGCTGCTGCTCCAGGCCACCCCAACTGTAGGACCTGCCAGGCTGCTTAAAATCTGGATTTCTGAATCAGCCTTTTCCTATACATTCCGAGTTGCTTTGTTCTGTCAAGTACCTGCCAGGTCAACCCGTTGCCCCAGTTCCAGCTAGACTCCTGTCTGCCCCATTTCAAACTGAAAATGATCTGTCACTTATACTTAGAAGGTATTTTACTAACTCACAAAATTGTGCTCCAAACCAGCCCATGGTGACTAATGATATACCCTCAGGCTGTTTTCCTTTTTACTGTTCACCCCACTTAAACAGTCAGGTCATCTCAAACTTCCAGGCTCCTCAAACATCCCCCAGTTTGCCCCATAATTTCTTATGCTGCAAGTATCCTGTAAGCCATTCTCCCATCTACTTCAGAGATCTGCCAAATGATTTTCCCTCTCTGGTTGAACCCCACCCCTTCTGTCCATTCTCTTCATAATTGCCAGAGTTTCTCTGTCAGATGTAGATCCGGTTATATGATGCTTCCGTTTTAACAGTTTTTCAGTGGCTCCTCATTGTCTGTAAGTTTTAGTCTACTCTTTTCTTCAGCTCCACTGGACTCCCTGCAGTGCTGCCTCCCGCAGTTCCAAACTCTCAGGATAAAAAGGACCAGTAGTATCTCCTGGCTTTACCCCTTGCAGTAGACTAAGGAAGACTAAGGTCTCTTCAGCTTTGAGAAGACATGATGCTTCTTTCCCCCATAAATCCCAGCAAATATCTCCTGCCTGCTGGTTTCCAGTTGAGTTACAGTCTAATCTTTCAGCTAGTCCTCGTGGCCAGGGGTGAGAGTTATGCACAAGCTACTCCGGGCCAACTCTTAGAAGTAAAGATTGGGGGTAGAGGAAATGGGCTGAAACCTGACCAAACCACTTGGCTGAAAATGTGAACAGAGTAAGTTACCCAAAGGGACAGTGGGTGATTGGTGACAAAAGAAGGACACAATAAAAGAAGAGTGAATTAATGTTCACTAAAATGGACTTTCGAAATCTTTTGGACCAGAGTTCCATAACTATTTCAAATACAAGCTTCTTTTCTTCACTTTCCTGAAGCCTGAGACTTTCAGACAAGGAAAAGCTCTTTAAAGGTAAAGTGAGGAATGGCTGCAGCCAGGCACCAGGCCCAGAGCCAGCCTGTCATAGATGAGTCACTTAAGAGCCAGTTGTAGAATCTCAGTGACTAGTTGAGGATTCCTAATCTTAACAACTTCCTTGTCTGACAGCGCGAGACTGAGGTTTCACTTAGAGGTTGCCTCACCCTAGGTGACAGGGCTGGTTACCAGCAGAACCCAGTGCTCCTTCACTGCTAGGTCATCATCTCCATCCTAGCACTTCATCCACTCCCACGAAGGGAGCAGCCACCAAATACTTGAACAACAGACATATAAAAACAATATTTTGGTGATAAATAATTGCTTGAACAATCTGACATACTTTTAAAATATATATATATACACACACACATATGTAGCATCATTAAAAAAATAGTTATGAAAGAAAACTGAAACCACTTTTGGATGAATGAAATGTTGCCATTTTAGTCTTGTCTTGTTTCCAAGATCCTGCAATAGTGTGGCATTCATTAAATAATAAACGTATTGTACATTTCAGTGTGTGGTAATAGCAAAGAATGACTTCATAGACCACTTAATCTGGTCTGTTGTGGTTTATGATGCCATCTGGATTCCTTCATGAAATTATTTCCATCTAAATCACTATACACTTCTATTTAGTTTGTCACAAATCTAAAGCCAGATATGTTTGTGGTTTTTAGCAATGATGTAATTCTGGAAGATACTTTGAAGGTTACAAGTTGTCATATGTGATTAGTATTTAACTCAATGTTTCATGTAATTTCAGGCAAGCCAGAAGTCTGAACAAAATCCATTTCTCCACTTTATTATTTTACTCTTAAGCGTCTTACCTGTCTTCTCTATCGGTCAGGTGTGTTGGGGGACACCGGGAGGCTGTCTGGGCACTCACAGTGCTAGAGGACATGGTCCCTGCCGCTTCTTAATTAGATAGCTATCTAGACAGCTAGAAAGAATGTTTTATAGCTGTATGACAGAGAGAGAGTCTTATGTATTTATCTTCTCTATTACTGGCAATTATGTGCAAGAGATTGCATCATGTGCAAGGCAAATACATACTACAGGATATGCACATTGGTCTGAAAAAAAAAAAAAAAAAGACCAACTAAGCATACTTTCTAGGGGTGGGTTACCCAGTTAACTCCCACGTAAAAGCAATAGTAAAACAATTGAACTTGCCAGAAGGAACTTGAGACCTAAGGTTCTACAGAAAAGCCTGAAGATTTCCAAGACCCTATGTTTTTATTCTAATTTTTCCCTAAAAAGCCCAAGGCAGGAGAGGGAGTCTAGTAACAATGGAAGGTGGGGTTCGTGTGGCATGTGGAGAAACCCGGCAAAGAGGACAAGGAGATTGGAAGAGGTTGAGAGCTCAGTTCCCATAGAAACAGGAAGGTTCAAAAAGTGTTAAATGGGTGGGAATCTATAGCTATATAAGGTAGATGAGTTAAAAAGTGGAAGGGAAAGGAGATGGGTCAGAATTGGCTATACAAAAGAGCAGTAGGGGCAAGGCGCCTGCCTCTGGGAAGCTGGTTCAGCTTATTGTAGATCCAGCAGGGAGGTGCAGAGACCTGCACAAGGTCTGTGGAAGGGAGAGCTCACAGAACCTCTCAGGACACATGGGAGACCTGAGTTCAGGTCCTGGTCCTATCATGTCCTATCTCTGTCACCTTGGAAAAGTTTGGATCCCTCATCTGTGAAGTAAGAAGGTTGGATTAGTTGGTCTCTTACAATCCTGATACTGTATAAGGTAAAGAGTCAGTATCTAGTTAGTATAGACCAGACTGGATTTCCAGAAACTTCTAGAAATGATCGTCCCTGTTCTTTTTGCAGATATTGCACCCATAATGTGAGAGACTTCAGTCTGTACACTGAGATTACAGCAGTGAACAGGATGAGATCCTTTCTCTAAGGGAATTCATGTTCTAGGGAGGAGGTTGGATAACAATCGGACATAAATGAACAAGCTAATTTGGGGTACATAGCAATTAAGCAATTACATAACCTATGTAATTGCTATGAAGATGGTAAAATAAGACAGTGTGGTGAAAAGTGACCATTATTGATGGAGGGGGCTGGTGGTGGAGAACTGAATCCTCTGAGGAGAAAACATTCAGGCTTAACTTGTAGGAAGGAGCTAAATATGAGATAATCTAGACACAAAGCAAAACTACCAGAATAAACAGAAAACCCCCTCAGGTAGGAGTTGACACATTCAACTAGCAGGAAGACCAGTATGGCTGTGAGTGGGTAGGGCCCGGGAGAGGTAAACCAGCACCAGACTACATGGGACCCTGGAGGCAACTGTAAGAAATTGGATTTTATCCCAAGTACAGCGATTAGTCTTTGTAGGATTTTAAGCAGGACAATGAAAAGAAAAATCTGTATATAATAAAAAGATCACTCTTGATTCTTTAGAGGATAAACTAAAAGGGAAGGGCCTCCCCTGGTGGCGCAGTGGGTTAAGCAGCGCACTATGAAGCAAACCGCAGCCACTGCAGCACAGAGTTCAATCCCTGCTGCCGGCCAGGGAGGGGGACCCACATGGTGCGGCAGACCTCTCCTGCTGTGCCCACTGCTCCCCTCAGCAGTGTACTTCTGTTATCTGCCTGTTCTGCTCCCCGCTCGCTCTCTGTGGTGAATCCTCTCGCCCCCCCACCCCGACACCTCTGGTCTGTGCCCCAGTGCTTGTATGCATAAATAAATAAATCTTTAAAAAAAAATAAATAAACTAAAAGGGAATAAGAAGAGAAGCAGTGACAGGTAAAGAGACTGTTGTAGAAGTAATGGTGAGACATGGCGATGACTTTGCTGCTGGTGCGTAGAAAGGACATTGGGAATAGGTGGATAAACATGGAATGTGTGTGGAGGTTTTTGAAGACAGACACATGGCAGCAGCTCCCTGGCCCCTGGCCCTGCCAACCCTACTTAGAGCTTCATGGTCTTCATAACTGTGCAGGAAATCTATTTATGATGAATTCTCTTCATTTGTTGACTTCTTGCTTGGGAATGCAGGAGAGGTATTTTTGAGTTGTTATAGTGAATAGAGGAACACTAACACAAGTATGTGTTTCTCAGTTCCAGTAGAGTGGATTTTGAGCCTGTTTAGCGGCCCCACGTCACTCAAGGGAAGAAGTTTCCCTGGATCGCTATGCAAATCCAGGAAAACACTGATTTAGTCACGTGACCGCTCCTGAACTAAATGTTGGGCCTGGGAAAGGGCTGGAGGTAGAAAACGCTGGATGAAGCATCCTTTATGTCCTGCCTTCCATTGATAGGACATAAAAGAGGGCCTGGGACAGTTCCCTTAAGGCAAAGGAACAAACTAACAAAAACAATATGTGTGTAAAGCTGTCTTCATTTGGGTTTCTCCAGCGACCACAATCCCTGGAAATGCCTGACCAGAGGTCATGGCCAGACCTGAACTGTGGCTCTCTGAAACTGAATCCCATTCCTTTGTCTTCAAAGGGACTTTTGTTAAGACCAAAACACAAGCCTTCTATTGATAATTTTTCCTCACTGATTTCCGTATATATTTGACTATTTCTAAGACTGTGTAAAGGAGTAAGAATTCTCTTAATATTTTGCCACAGCCTGTCAGTATTCCCTCTAGGTGACACAGGACATTAGGTTGCCTGTCACAGCAGCTAATCTGAGGGTCCTGTTTCTGTCAAGATGGCCCGAGGTTCCCATGCAGTTGACTGCAAGCGTGCAAGGCAGGTGCATTAGAGCAGTTGACACAGACTTTTTCAAGCAATTTAAGCGCAGATGGGATGCTCTGTTTCTTCCATCTTTGTATTCAGGCCTCAAAGCCTCCAGTCTCTCCTCTCTCATGGGCCTGTTTACTAAGGGGAGGACTCATAAGGCTAAGACATCCTTGGGGCCCTGGTGAATGGTCAGTTTCACAGAGGGAGGTCTCGATTGTCTACCTAGGACACATTGTTGGTTGGGGGGAGGCATTTGCGTTTAGTTCCTTCTCGTCTTCCTCCTGTTCCCTGAGCCCTTATGGCTTGGTACCTTTTCTCCCAGTCCCCTGCATTGCTCCTGCATTTTCCTTTTAGCCCTAGGAGTTTCATTCAGTTAAACACATTTATTGAGTGACCCTCATAAAAAAGGTCCTAATTACGCACTCTGAAATTACTTCCTTATTGTCCTTTCTAGTCTCAGCCTAAGTACCTCTCAGCTAGGTGACAGGAAGTCTGAATTAGTTGATACTAACATGCAATAACATATGGCGCGGTTCATTCAATAAATTGAGCACCAACTATACACCAAGTACTCCTACAAGCACTGAGATTACATTGATTAAAGTCCCTGGCTAAGTTTGTGGTAACCTGAGTAATAACTCGAGTTCAAGAAATCCCCAGTAAATCTTATATATTCTGACGGAAGAGGCAGGCTGTGTGTGTGTGTGTGTGTGTGTGTGTGTGTGTGTGTGTTCAGCAGAGTAATTTGAAAACATAAAACAAGGGTTGGTGAGGGGGAGAAAAGAGTATGTGTGCATGTGGCAAGGGAGAGGGTTATTTTAGAAAGGTTAATCAGTAAAAGAGCCTTAGAGGACAACTGATCTGCCTAAATATAGGGGATGTGCAGGTAGAGGTTTAGATGGAGAGGAATCTCTTTTGGGTAGAATTTCCAATTACCTGGACATACTATCAAAAAGTAGTGATGTGGGGAAGAGGTGGCTGGGATTTGGAGCTGTATAATGGAGAGCGATAAGCCAGAAAGTGGCACCATGTGAACTGTTCTGTCCCCTGTCACGCAGTCATGGTTAGGACCCCTTGATCTCCATGCCCCCCACCCCACCCCCAAGCTCATCAGCTCTTTGCTGTTTCCCTGTTTGTCTTGCTGGTAGGACCTTCAGTTTGGCTTTCTTTCTGCCTACCACTTAAACTCTCATCCTTGATGTTTGCTCATTGTCCCGTCACATACCTCAAGCTGTTCAATAAATATCCTTTTATAACTTGGAAGAAGCCACTTATTGCCCTAACCAGTGAGTAACCATGTACTTTATCATTGAAATTGGGAGGGACGTTTCTCGAAGCAGAAGGGGGCACTAGTAAGCATTATGCTGGGACGACAGGATAAAATGGAACTGTCCTCTGCAGAGTGGGGGATTGGCCACAGTAGGCGTGTGGTCGTGGCACACTTAGCTCCACCCCACAGCTGGAACCGAGACTCACCCCCAAACCTAGCATCGGAGGCTGAAGTGGACTCCTTTTGTGGTGCTTCGAGAAGTCCAGAGGCCATCAATCTAGTCACTAGCCTTGTTTTCTCACCTGTGGACTTTCTTTGCCAGTTTCCATCTTGGAAGACCCTCATTTTTTGCCCCTGGAAACGCCCCCATTCATTTCCATCCTTCTGAGAATGAACTCAGGACTTCCTAAACCCATTTCTACTTCTTCAGGCTCTCTATGGGATGAGATGTAAACTCTTCTAAAGAGACTAAGGTCTAAGAAAGCGATCTCCAGACCTGTTACCCTTGCACAGCCCTGGTTGTTTGCCGCTGTGGAGCTAAGATGTAATCAGAGAAGCTGGATTTCTGGAGCTGGAGTGCATTCCTCAAAACACCTTAAAAACACCCAGAAATAGTATTCAGTGCTCCTTCACAAAGTTATATGCTCACATCTTTAAAAAGATCCAAGGGAGGTACCTCCCTGGTGGCACAGTGGGTTAAGCAACGCACTATGAAGCAAACCACAGCCACTGCAGCACGAGTTCGATCCCTGCCACCGGCTGGGGAGGTGATGCACATGGTGCAGCAGACCTCTCCTGCCTCGCCTGCTGCTCCCCTCAGCAGTGTGTTTCAGTCAATCTGCCTGTTCTGCTCCCCACTCTGTCTCTGGTGAATCCTCTCACACACACACCTCTGGCCTAGTGCTTGTATGCATAAATAAATAAAACTTTTTTAAAAAATAGGTTAAAAAAAATATGTTCAAAGGAAATGATAAGTACCCATACTTTTTTGAAGAAAATACAGATGCTGAGATCAAATCATCTTATTTAGAAGTAACAATGAAAATCTTTCATAATAACACTCTACTTGGACACTTTTTTTTTTTTTAAACACAGTAGCAACAATGATGTGACATAGTATTGGATTCAAATGTTATGTTGTATACAGGTCCACTGTCCTTTATATAAAATCCCTTGAAGTTCTGAAAACTTAAAAAAAAAAAATTACAAATTTGTTCCAAATTTATTTGCAGCAAAACTTGATTTGAATTGGCATGAAACCGATAATCTACATCATATTCATTGTGAATACTCATGTTTTGCTGCAGAAATATTAATATATTTGTTTACTTCCCCAAACTTCAAAGAGGAATGCTGTATATTGAATACATGATTTTACCTGATTAAAACAACTCTGCTCCAAAAGGCTTCTGTTAAGAAATTTGACTCTATAGTATTATTTGCCTGTGGCATATTTTTCAAAGAATAATCTCTGTAAGTTCAGAAGCACAAATCTGAAACAAAATTCCTTACAAGTTTGCCCCTACATGCTCCCTGTGTGGTCTCTCGGTGTATTTTCTAGTTTAACATTTAGCACCTTAATCCTTTAGAAGGAAAACAACATCGATTAAATAAATGATTAACAAATAAAGCTAATGTAAACATGTTGAACCCAAATCTCTCTTTCTTGGGGTAACATGGAAGAAAGAGGAAATATTCTTTATCATTATGTGGAAATAGAGTGGTCATATGTGCATTTTCATTTTGTGCTCCCGACCTCCTGGGGCATAGCAGAAGCCTCCAAACACAATGTCACACTTTTTTCTAAGTGTAAAAAAAAAAAAACAACTTAGGACTGGTAAGTGTGTGCCTCCCACAGGTGTAAGAAAAGGCTTTTATATTCTTTTCTCTAGGGACATAATGTTCCTCAAGGCCAAAGGGGAATGGAGACAGAATGCATGATTTAGTCCTTAACCTTAATCTCTGACTTACTCTGTGTGGTATGCAGGGTCTAGAAATCCCCAGTGAATCTCACCTGGTCTTCATGCCCTTGTGTCATCCCTTACATATCAAATAGGCTCACCTATGTAGGATTTTGCAGAAATGATAAAGAGTGACTTGTGAAGTTAGCTGAAAGACATTGTGGTTTTGCCTTGCCCTCTCTTAGATCATAATGCTTTTGGTAGCTAGCTTTTGTGAAATAGGACTCGTATGGAAAGGTCTTGGGGCAAAGGAAGATCTTCTGCCAACCAGCACAAAATTGCTAGCCATGTGAGCAAGCCACCCTGGAAATGAATCTTCCAGCCCTAGTCAATCTTTCAGATGACTGTAGCCCCAGCCAACAACTTGACTCCAATTTCAGGAGAAACTCCAAGCCAGAGTAACCCAGCAAGCACTAGGATGCCCCCAGAAGCCGTGAGAAACAAACAATATTTATTGTTTGAAGCTGCTGATTTGGGGGGTAATTTGTTACACAGCACAGGATAACAGACACACCTGGCACTTTGATTCAAGGCAGAAATATTGATTTCTGATTATGAAAGTGATCATATATGTTTGTTCCAAATTTCTAACATGTGACCCAGAAAAAGAAAAAATCCTGTAGTATCACTCCATCCCAATTTGTGGAAATAGTTCCAGATTTTCTCTGTGCAAATACTAATCTGTGTGTGTACATACATACACACATATAAACACCTATGTGTGATTAGAGTAAACATACTGTCCTACAACTTGTTTAATCACTTGAACAACTTATTTTGGAACATCTTCATTTAAGTTTGTATGAATCTATGTCATTTGTTCATCTAGCCCCATAGATTTTACTATACATACTTTTCCTAAGAAGGATATTTGGGCTGCTCCTACTTTCCACAAATACAGTGATACAGTGTATAAAGACGTAGGTAAATCTACGATATATTTCTGAAAGCAGATTTGCTGAATCAAATGTGGGTACATTTATAATCTGGTAGATATTTGCAGATTGTCCTCACAGAGAGTTGTACCAGTGTATTTGCCCAGGGAACATAAATGTTTCTTTTCCTATTTCTCAACAACACAGTGTATCCATAATCTTTCTCAATTAGGAAAGTGAAAATGATTCATTGTTTCCTAGTGTGTTCCGTTGTTAACTGCCCTTTCCTATGTTTATTGGCTGTTTTTGTTTTTCCTATTTGGAATTGTCTTTTCCTCTCTTTTTACCTATTGATTACAGGTCTTATATATTGATTTGCACGAACTCCATACACCAGCAGATTAAGCCCCTTGCCTAAAACTTTTTATAGAAAATGTTCTGCAACTTCTTACAAAAATTGATTTGAACACTTCTCAATCATATCTGGAATTTTTCTGTCCTAACGTAGTGATGTGTGTTACATAAAGTATGAAAAGAGCTTTGTAACTTAATTTTAAAATAGTTGGAATGAAAATTTTAAATAATTAAGAAGGTATTTCCTGTTTGTACAAGTGTTGACTGTTACTGTGTTTTCCTTTGGTGCCAGCGGCCTGATTGATTTGGACTTTTTTTTTCCTAGTCTTCCAAATACACCGTTCACCGCATTCCGAGAAGCCGCGAGGTTAAGCAGCCCTGGCTGTCTACGGTGCTCACCACCTTGTACGCCACGTGGTTCTCCTTTCCTCTGATGCTCCGCGAGAAGCCAGATTTGGTACGTGGGGCCATCACTGAGGGGGAAAGTAGTTCTCTCCTGACTTGATCCTTCATTAGTAACAAATATTTCTTAAATAACTGCCTTTTATCAGTGTGCCAGACACTATGGCTGGCCTTTTACTAACATCTGCCAAAGTTTACCACTTGAATGTACTGAAAGATGTGAGAAATTTTTCTTCCCTTTGTAGCTAGAACTTGAACTCTAGATCTGCCTTCTGCTGCTTTTCTTGAGGAGATAAACACTGAAGGAGCAGTGCCTTTAACCGACTTCTGCTCCTGTTCATCTGCGGTTCCTGAGCCAACAGCATGTGCTAAGGAGGAACCAATTTTTGGTTCTTTTTCAAAACTAATCTTGTTTTGTCAACCTGTGTTATTATCGATACAGTATTTAGTGAGCAGAATGTCAAACACCTTTAGATTTTTATAGGAAGGTAATACAGAAAATAAAAATGTGAACTCAATGCATTGTTAACCTTCTCTCCCCTTATTTTTGAACAAATATTCTTGATAAAGGTCTTACTTCTCTATAGCCAGAATAAATTTTATTATAATTTTCAGATGTCCTACAGTAGACAATGCAGATCAGTAACTGGGTTATTACAGGAGTGTACAGATCTTAAATAATACTCTCCTTTCTGTTGAATGCTGAATCCATTAACCAGAATAGCCTGAAGGAAAATTCTCTCCTTACTTCCATATACCTGAGTTCTGGTTTGGAGGATATTACCCTCATAAATAGTTGAACAGAAATGCATTTAGCTACAGTGATGTTGAGAGATCCCTATTGATTTAGTTATTGCCTTTCATCAGCTGAATTCTAAATCTCTCCTTTGGATCAGAACTTTCAGTCAAATTTGAATTTGATTTTTCTATATGAACAGTTTAGATTGTTTTTAAAAGGTATAATTTACATACAATGAAATGCAAAGATCTTAAGGTTATAGTTTCATCACATCCCTATCTAGATACAGAACATTTGTATCACCCCTAAAAATTTTCTCCTGCACCTTCCTAGTCAACCCTTGGCCCCAAGTACCTGCTTTTGGGTTAATCTCTCACCATTAATTAATGTTGCTTACATTTATTTTTAAATTTTTGACAACATATGTTTATCTCACAGTCTCCAATCACATTTTTTTTTTAAAGATTCATTTATTTGTGCATACAAGAACTGGGGTCCAGGCCAGAGGTGCAGTAGGGGGAAGGGGTGAGAGGGTTTACCAGAGACAAAGACAGATTGACTGAAATATACTGCTGAGGATAGCAGTGGGTGAGACAGGAGATGTCTGCTGCACCATGTGGGTCATCTCCCTGGCCAGGGATCGAACTTGTGCTGCAGTGGCTGCCTATGGCTTCATCGTGCAGTGACTTAACCGCTTGCGCCACCTGGGAGGCCCAACCACAATTTTAATGTGTGGAATTGATATGTTTTCCTAAAAGACCATTATATCTCTGAAAGACTTAGTTCATTTTGAAAACTCAAGCAACCAGTGGCAGTAGGGGGAAGGTTTGACATTTTAAGCTGGAAATTTGGGGGTTACGTCTCTGAGGCAGGCCCACCGTCACTGGCAACAGCTAGCTGGCGTGCACGTAAGGACTCTTAAGGGGTTAAAGCTCAGCAGGAAGCAGTGACAAGCTAAATGATTTCTGCTGTGGACACAGGCGCTCTGGTGACCGCCTGGCCAAAGTACTGCTGTCCTTGTAGAGGAAAGAGTGGCCAATGAGGTGTTAGGACACTTGGTTCCAGGCCCAGTTTGGATTTTATTTTATTTCAGTCAGTTCCCTTCTGGGCCTCATTTTTTAACCTTAAAACGAAAGGGCCGAACTAGATGTCCTTCTGACTTAGTTTAAAATTTTATGGCAGCTGTAAATTTCCTTGTAAAAAATAGAAGGGAAAAAAAACCATTATGAGTTCCTAAAGGATTATGAGGAGAAAAGAAGGGAAATGTGAAATAGTTATTTCCATTTTAAGCCGAGTTAGTTAAAAAAATGATTTCAATCCTGAACATTGTCTGATCAGCTGCTTTGATATGGTTGGCTTCACAAAATAAACTCCCACTTAATGAAATTCCATTTTATAGAGGAAAGAGTTAATGGTTAAGAAACTCTTTTACTACACTGAAAGCAAAACTAAAACACACAAGTCTTTCCTTGGTTTCCTTATGTCATCTACCACGCAGCACACTTCCTTCTTCTTTAAAAAGATGAAAGAGAAATCCACTCTTAGAAGGGATAGTACGTCAGACCTAAAATGACTAGAGTTGTCTATACAGCAAGATTCCATTTTGCTTCACTTTAACTGTGTGCACCTGAGCTAGGAACTGCCTCTCCATTCCACTGTCAGTGTCCCTCACTTTGTCATCTATAATATATAAACAGAGACACTTTCCTAATTCTTCCAGAGTGACTGCCGAATAATAGAAACTTCAACTTTTTTTAATGGCATTTCCATCTGGTATATTATAGCACACATTTATTGAACAAACCTAGCTGCGCCACACCTGGTACCCGCTGCTTGCATTCATGCTGCATCAACTAAGTAGTGCTGTTATTCGTACTTAATGATAGGAAACTGTGACTCTGAGACATGAATTTACTTGTCCAGAGTTTGCACCACCGGCCAATAACACAGTTAGGACTAGAACTGAGGTCTTTATGGTTCCTGTGCCTAAGGCCTGAACCATTGACCTGTAAGCCTCCATTTCTGGCTCACACCATGGAAAAATATTTTCATTAATGCAAGCCAAATAAGAATCAATTAGTAAATTATTTTTGATTCATTAAATATCAATTCTTCAAAATACATAAATTGTAAATTATATTTCATAAATTGAAACTATATCCCAGCAGCTCAAATGAAGTGCCCTTTTTCATAATAGATTCAGCAGGCTGATCTAATTGAATAATAGGATGCATTTCAAAATTAAATGTCATGTATATTTTTCAAAATATTTTTTAAACTCAGAGTGACCAATAAAAATAAGGGGGAATAGTATTATTAAAGAATTCAGCTAATGAAATTGACCTGGAATATTAATTAAATTCATATTTAACTTTCCATTACAGAAAATTATGTAAAACCATAATGAGGAAATGTACACTTTAATCTTCTTTTATGTAGAAGAACTAGGATGTAGACCACAAGTGCAGGGGTGGGGGGGGCGAGGGAGGTGTGTGGGGGAGGGGTGAGAGGATTCATTAGAGACAGAGTGGGGAGCAGAACAAGTAGATCAACTAAAATACACTGCTGAGGGGAGCAGGGGCAAGACAGTAGAGGTCTGCTGTGCCATGTGGGTCATCTCCCTGGCCGGGGATCAAACTCAAGCTGTAGAGGTGATAGCACTGAGACTTAACCTCTAGGCTACCAGGGAGGTCCCACAAATACTTTTTAAGGATGCTACCCTGTGAGAGAATTTATACTGCGTGAGAGGAGTATAAAACTTTCAGCCTATAGATCGTGTCTATCTTTTTAAAATTAATATCTTGATATTTCACTTTTTAAGGATAATTGTAAATTATGAATGTTATGGTGTTTTAATTTTGGTTTCTATATGTTTGTTATTAATATATAGAAATATAATTCATCTTTGTTTTTTGATCTTCAATCCTGTGATTTTGCTGAACTTGCTTATTAAATCTAGGAGCTGTTTGTTTCATTTTTGTTTTTGTTTCTAATTCATAGACAACCATGTTCTGTGCAAATAGGGAGAGTTTTCTTTCTTAACTTCCAACCAGTATATCATTTGTTTCCTTTTCTTTCCCTATTGTACTAAGGTTTTTAGTATTATGTTCAATAAGAGAGTTGAAAGCAGGCATCTTTGTCTGGTTCCCAGCTGTAGGGGAAAAAACCATAATTCTTTTACCACTCCCTATGACGTTAAATATAGGTTATTTTATGGATGCTCTTTGTCAAGTTGAGAAAGTTTCCTTTCTGTATTGAGGCATTCCAGAAAAACTGAACCAGAACGAAGAGGGGATATGTGCTTGTGTTTGTTTGTGTGAGTTTGTGTGTATGAGAGAGATACCTATGTATGAAATGGGAGGAGAGAAAGTTTCCTTTTACTTAGTTTTTTTGTTCTTTTCAGATCTTCGATTGGATGAGTCCTATCCTCATTAGGGCAATCTGCTTTATTCAGTCAACTAATTCTAATGTTTTCTCATCCAGAACACCCTCACAAGTATACCCAGAATGTTAGACCAAATGTCTGGACCCTCTCATGGACCAGTGAAGTTAACACATAATGTCAGTCATTACACCCTCTGTTCCTATTTCACTGATTTTTTTCATGAGCATTGAACTTGGTCACATGCTTTTTTTGGATCAGTTGATACAACCATGTGGTTTTAGCCTATTCATAATGGTTTATTGCATGGAGTGATCTTCAAATATTGAGCAACCTTGTATTCCTGGAGTAAATTTTACCTGATCGTGGTGTGTAAATTATATAATATATTTATGTATAGACTTATATGGATTTGATTTATTGAGAATTTTTATGATGCTGTTCAGGCTGAATGTCTTTAGCTTTCCTTTTTTTTTAGACTATCTTTGTTTGGCTTTGGTATTAAGGTAATACTGCCCTTATAAATGATTAGTAGTATTTCATTCTCCTTGTTTCTAGAAGAGATGGTTTAGACTTGATTTACTTCTCCCATAAATGTTAGGTAAAATTCCCCCCAATGAAATCATCTAGTTCTTGAGAGTTCTTTTTCAGCTCTTTAATTATATATTTCTTTAGTAGCCATAGAGTTATTCACATTCTCTGCCTCATATTGGGTAAGTTTGTGCAGGTGTGGCTTTCAAGGAACGGTTCCATTTCATTTAAAATGTCAAATTTAATTGTCAATGTGCAAAAAGTTGCTAGTAACGTTCTTGTCGTCCTTTTTTATAGTTTTCGGTTCTACAGTTATATTCCTGGAATTTGCAATTTGTGTCTTCTCTCTCTTTGTGTGTCTCAGTGTTGCTTGAGACTTATCAATTGTAGTTGGTATTTTTAAAAAATCAACTTTCTGTTTGTTTTTTCTGCCTTTTATTATTATCTTTTTATAGCTTCTTTGGGTTCAGTTTGCTCTTACATTTCTAGTTTCTTAAGGTTGGGTCTTAGATTACGGATCTGAGATCTTTTTTAATGTAAGCATTAGTGCTATAAATTTTCCTTTCAGCACCGTTCTAGCTTTATCCTACAAATGTTGATAGGCTGGAGTTTTATTTGGTTTTAACTATTTTTAAATGTCTTTGAGACTTTCTCTTTGACCCACAGATTATTTAGAGTACTTTGTTTAATTTCCAAATACTTGTAGATTTTCTTTGACTGTCGTCTTTCTGTTACTGAGTTCTAGTTTGCTTCTGTTATGGTTAGGGAATATGCTTTGTCTTTAAGTATATTAAGGTTTTATGATACAATATTTGGTCTATTGTAGTGAATATTCCATGGGTGCTTGTGAATATCCCATGGGTGCTTGAAGTGAATGTATATTTTGCCATTATTGTGTGGCGTGTTCTGTAATTGTCTATTAGATTCTGTTGTTTGGTGACATTGTTGAATTCTTTATATTGTTGTTTATTTTCTATTTAATAGTTCTCTTCATAGCTGTATTTAGCCATGTATAAATAATCCTGTTGATCTTGACCCTTCATGATCTTTGTGTTGCCCTTTTCCCCTACTATAATAGTCACGTCGACCCCACAGTAATATGAATATTAAATATTCCATATAGTCCACTGTTTTGCCTAGCAAAACCCAAAGATTACTTCACTATTGTGTCTTCTTTAGTTTCTTCTAAAAGCTGGTGTCTTTGAGTTGGTTTATGAGCAGACTAGTTTCATTCTTTTGAAGATATGCTCCTGAGGAGAAATGAGGTTTTTTTTCAAGGAGACAGAAAGTTTAGTCTGTGAAGTTGCACATTAAACTAAAGTAAGAGAACTGAAAATGTTGGGGGAGAGGGAAAGATCTCTAAAATTCTTGAGGGTAAAGGCCATGTATTTTTATGTTTCCCATGGTCCCTTCCTAGAAAAGTGCCTTCCACATATTTGTGGAATGACTTGAAAATAAATGAATGAATGCTGAGTGATATGAGTCATCACACAAACAAAAACACCCACTCCCTAAACTGGTACGCTGTTCAGGCTTTAATAAGAGTCTGAGAAAACAGAAGGATTTCCCAAGTCTACAGTGTTTGATTACTGGCTCCATTCCAACCTGGTTGTTAAATGAAATACTCAAGGAAAAAGCTCTGCATACAAAAATGAAACCTAATTTAATTTTTAATCAAGTAAAATGTAAATTTCAGATTCTACACATAAAACAAATTTGAAAGAAACGAACCATTCGAGCCCAAATACTCTGCCTCTTTGCCTGAAGCTGAAGCTGATTTAATTCACCATGACAAATTTCGATGTATTTATTACATGTACACTCATGCTTTGTATGAAAGAAAGCCATTATTTTACTTAGTTTTTTTTTTCCATGTTCCGTACCCAGTTTGAGCTGTGAAATGTCTAAGTTCGTAGCAATAGCAAGTTAATGACATGGATAGTGGGTTATTGTCCAGAAGTGAGATACTGTGATTTTTTTTTTTAGCCAGGTATTTTCTGCGGTGAACCACAAACCGGGTGGCACTGGGATTACCACTGTTTGCATAGTATATAAAAAGTTTAATGGCCTATTGATTGGCATGTGTTTGAAACATTAAGAAGAGTCAATTAACTTCTTGTTGCTTTGCCAGAACCCTTCAGGGACTTTGCATTTCCCCATAACTCCTGTTGGTTTGATTCTCTTTGTATAATGACCTTCATCTGGTATTATATTTTTTGGTGATCAAAACCTTTATAACATGTTCAAAGGAAACCTATTTAGACAAAGAAAAGACCAGCTGATCCAAGATGCCTACTTAAGGGAAAATAAGATTTTTCAAGCCAAGTTAAATAAGAAAGAATTAGGCCATACTTGTCTACTGCTTTATGTTTTCCAAGATTAATGAAGTCAGACTTGGGGGCCACTTATTTAAGTTTGTTTATTTTCTGTTTCCTCTTGCCCAGTTCCCCAGAATGCATTCAAATAGTGCCAGTCTGACTTTTTCCCAGTTTGTCTTTCCCCATGCACTGTAAATGTAGCAACCTTCCTGAAGATACAGAAGAGGCAGCTCTGTATTCTGTGTGCACTTAGACAAGGCTGATGATGGTCAGGGTGTGCTGTGAGGAGGGATTTTATGTGACAACCCACCCATGTTTCTGGTATCTTATGACTGACAAGCTGGTTTTCCCAACTGCTCGATGAAATTGCCAGCTGTACCCCGATACTTTGGCTGGGTGACAACCTGTAGCTGCTTCCATCCGCAGATGAGGTATTCCATTGACACGTCATGGCTTTTGTCTCACATTTCAAGTGACCTCAGAACATCTGCATCAAAATTAGACTGTATCATCACTTAGAGATTGCTTTGGATGATTTTTATTTTTCACCATTTTAGGACAGTCTCTGAAACTTGAAAGTGATTTTTCTTTCCTTTCTAACTTGATCCTTTTTCCACTTGGCAGGCATTACGTTTTTCCTCTCCACAGAAGCCAGCGTGACTCTGCTGCCATTTTCACTCTCCTTTCACTTTGTCTGCGTCACTCTCATAGGTGGTCACTGTTCTAGCCCATCACTTATGCAGTCCGGTCTGTTGGGGCCACTTCCTTTCAAGGTGAAACCTAGCCTGATTTCCTAAGGAAACAAGTGTAGCTACAGTGAAAACAAAAACAAAAGTTGAAGGAAAAAGAATTTGGCTTGAGAAGGTGAGATAAGGGAAGCATGGTTGAAAGAAACAAAGCTCTTTTCAAAGAAAGGACTGATGTATGGTCAGAGGCTGTGAACTTGGTGGGACCTGACCCTGTGGAAAGGGTGGCGGGAGGCACTGGTGTCACAGTGAGAACAGAGGATGGGAAAAGGGAAGGAAATGTAAATGTGGGCTTCAACTTAACACATAAGTGATTCCCAGAACCAGTGCCTCTTTGAAAGTTTCACACCAGACAGTATAGTCTATTTTCATAGCATTTGAAAATCAGTAAAATGACTCTTTTTTAGAACTTTGAGAAATCTCCCTTTTGTCTGAGGGAAAAAAGGAAGCAGGGGCGCACAAATAAATGAACGTAGGACGGCAGGGCTTAGGGAAGGCACTCCTCCTCCTGTCAGGAGGGATGGTGAAAGATCTGGAAATGTGTGGGACCAGAGTTGCTATGGAAGTAGCCTGGAGAGTTTTTAAATACAGACTGTGAACAACTTGAGGAAAGATAAGATGTATTACTCACTGTGGCAATCCTAGCACCTATTGAAGTATTTGGGGCCTGTAGGAATTCAATAAATATTGAAGGAGAAAGTCAGATAGGAGAGCAATAGGTCCTCTGAAGGAGTCAGAGAAACTATTATAACTTAGTCACGACTCTTCTAGCTTTGAAGTGGGGTGGAAAAAATATAGTAGGAAGAAAAAAAAAAACAACATTGCATAACTGCTCTTCAGTTAACTTTTGCACCCGCTGAAACCCTGGAATTCATCTAAGGATTTTTTTTTGAATAGCACATTTTTGAAGTGTTAAATACTGTCTTTGTAAAATCATCAAAAGAACTGCAAGTTTCTCATTCACCTTAAGCCAAATACTTCCTTTTTCACTTTTTATTTTTGAGGTGAAATTCATATAATAAACTAACCATTGTGAAGTGTGTAATTCAGTGACATTCACAGTGCTGTGCACTGGCACCTCTGTTCGTTCCAAAACATTTTCATCAATACCTGTTCAAGCTCGCTTTTCCTTCCCAGTTGCCTGGAGATCCATCACCGCCATGAACAACTCAGTAGCAATCCAACCCAGGAAGTTCGCGGCTAATCAACTGCCTCAGCGGAAACAAATGGCCACAGACGTCCTTCACCCTGGCACTGCAACCACCCCTAAGACAGAAATTTGGGAAAAACTCACTAAAATGTACAAGACCAGTCTTGATGTCATCTCTGTATATGGATCCAGAGCCCATTTTGAAGGTGGCAAAACAACTGGCTTTGATCTGGTTTACGACTCCATGGATAATGCAAAGAAAAATGACCCTCAACATAGACGTGAGGGTCTCACACCCTCTTGTGAGACGTGGCCTGTGCGAGAAGAAGAGACTCAAGAAAACAGACAGAGTAAGGCAAAAACAGAATGGAGACAGTCGGGGGCTGCCAAGGCCAGTGTGGGTGCTGGCAAAAGGAGGAGGAAAGGTTCTGCAGTGACTTCATCTGTATCTGTGCTGATTGTGCAGATTTTAAGAGAGGATTAATAAATTAAACGCTTTTATGTATCTGGCTGTTTAGTTTACAGGAAATGTTGTAACATTAGTCTCCTGTTACAGCAGATTTAGACTGCTGCCCTTGTTGGTGTGAAAAAAAAAAGTTGTACTTAAATGCCTACTTGCTATGAAACTACTTGAGGTGTTTTACATTATTAAGGAAATGAAAAAAAAGATTGAAAGACAGGTAATGTGTCCTAACAGCTTCTGGAAACCCAATGCCATCTCTTCATAGTCTGTCTTGAATTTCTCCTTTCCCTTCCCACAAGACATTGGGCCAAACTAACTTTTTAGGCTACCATTTCTTCTGTGCCTTTGCATTTTGGTGATTTCCTTTTCTTTGAATTCCTGGTGTAATTCTTAGTTTTTAGCATGACTATGTCATGGATTTCTTTTCCTAGTGTTAGACATACATGAAGTTAAATCAGTTACAGAAAGCTAATCACTTCTGTCTATGGAGCATGAGATTTGAGGTTTCATGCATACCAGGGCAGCATTTTATAGTAGCCACGTGCTCCTCAGCTTCTCGGGAGACTTTACGCAAGATGAAAAGGGTAAACTCTGATTTTCTCTAGATACATGCATGGTTAAATAATTATAAAAATATTCTTCAAAAAGATCTTGCAGTTAGGGATAAAGAAACTGTAATCACCATAGATTTGCTAAAAGGAATGAGCCAACACCTTCAAAATTTGAAACGTTGTTGTGGCGTACAGAAGATATATTAGCATTATTGCTTAGAGGGATAAAAAAGGTCTGATCAGAAACAGGTTAGAGTTTGAGTTGGCATCATACCCTCTTTAAAATAGCAAGAAGCTCATTGCGTTGCAGAAAGAACATGTTGTGACTGCTCTTTCCTTTTAAGAGATGTGGATATGTTTATGATGTCAGAATTTCCATATTCTGTGAAGAATGAAATCTCCACTGGGATCAGCTGTAGAATTGCAAAGAGCAGCAAATTCTACTTGTGAACAAAATACCTTTTGACATTCTTCCTCTTCCTGATTTGCCTATTAAGCCTTAACTTTGAAAAGGAATTTTTTTTAAATGTTTATAGCTGACCTCTTGTGAAAACAGGTTGTTCTTATGGGCTAAATAATTAATTTTCTCTAAAGACAGGTGCTACATGCGCAAATCAATTGTGTCCCCATCTTCGAAGCCCCAGATGCTATTTCTCAAAAGACTTGCTTACACAATACAGTTTTTAGTGGCTAAGTTTTGTTAGTGGAGGCAGTGCCTGCAGCTCAGGGGACTTGGTCTCTTGCTATTTTATTCTTCCTAAGCCAGCTTTCCTGTTTCAACTTTTCAAGGAGCCGTGGTTTATCTCTGTGAAGTCATATGAGGAGAGAAAATTCCTCACTGCTCACATCCAGTGGAGAACAAATTTGGCATGGATGGAGAATGGGAGTGGGTGGAGGTGTGGCTTTCTCTCCTCTCTGTGGGAACTAGGCAAGCCTTCTATATGAACAACTTCTAGTCTTGAGGCAACACCTGTCTTTAGAGAAAAGCAAGAGCTTGTTTGGCGGTTCTAGCAGGAGAGAGCAGCTACTCATACATCCTTGACCAAAGAACAGTATGTGTCTATTCAGGGAAGGCCATTCTGTTCTGGGAAGGCCGCAGTCCTCTTCCACTGAGCTTGCAGCTTCAGGAGGGGTGCACAAAGAGCCTGAGGGAGTAGCGGACACCCGCCTAATCAGCCAGATCAGTGATAGATGGGGTAACATGTCAAAGTCAAACCACCCTCCCATCCTGAATCCGCCCCAGCCCCCTCAAGGAGGAGCTCATCGGCATATTCCTGACACTCAGCTACATAATTCACCTCCTTATTTTCTGGAAACTTCTTGTGAGCCTTGTCTTGCATTATCACTTCTAGCCAGATCCTCCCTCCTGTTAACAAACACCTCTTGAATTTATAGTTACTATTTAGTTATTCTCTGACCATCTTACTCCCATTTTCTCTCTCCCTAAATTAGATTGTGAGTACTCAAAGAAACAAAAACAACTCTTTATTCTCCCGCTTTGGAGCTTATCGTGTCTTAGATTAGATTAGTAACAGGATTCTAAGAAACTTGAAGGACCTTGACAAAAATTAGCAGCTCCTCTCCCAACTCCCTCAGAGCTCTGCAGAGCCTCTCTTCCTATCAGTTAAATAGCTCCTCCTCAGACCCTGCTCTTTCCCCTCCACTGAGAGGTGAGTGGTGCTCTGGGGGTACATTACTACCTTGCCCCTCTCTTTTCATGCTAACCTCCCAGTGTGCCCTGTCCTCTAAATTATCAAAGAGTGTGGAAACTCAGGCCACCCCTCTTCTGAGAGTGCCAGGATTGGGAAATACCACAGAGCCTCAGGAACTCAGGTCTTCCTCTGGTGCCATTTTGCCAAAATACCCACATGATTTTTAAAGGAAATGTCACTCATTGAGTTATTTTTTTCTTTTTGAAGAAACTTAATATAGGGAGGCCGCTCTCTTGCTCACCTGTGACTTTGCAGGAGTTTCTGGGGAGCTGACTAATGCAGAGTAGTTTGAACTGGAGCAGCAATGCATGGCTGAAGAAGAGGCTAGAAAAATGGAAGAAGTAAAAGAAGAACCCTCAAGAAAATTCACAGTGAAGGGTTTAGCAGAAATTTTTGCAGATCTCAGCAAGCACCTTAATAAGCTTGTAAAATATGGACACCAACACCAAAAGTTTTATCATTAATACAGAGCTATGTTCATGGCCCATTCTTTGCTTACAGACTAATCAAATGAAAAAAAAAAAGACACCACGCCAACCACCATGGACATGTTTCTGAAAAGAGAAAGACTTCCTCGACAAGGGCCTCTGACAGGTCCTTCAGGATATTTTCCAAAAGCTACTGTTAATATACGAGACACTATTTCCATGCAAGTTACTGCCTCTGAAGTCCCTCCAGTGGGGCCATATTTGGAGGCAAAAGACAGTGCTATTATTTATAATCCCAACTCTGTAAGCCTAGGCTAATGTGTGTGTTTTCTGTCTTAGTTTTTCACACACAAAAAAAAGTTTTAAAAGTAAAATAAAAATTTAAAATAGAAAAAAAAAAGGGTTGAAGGTCTTATCAGATTATGCTTTTCCCTGTGATACCACTTTTGATCTGCAAAATTCCTTCCAACTTTAAAAGTCTGATCTGGAGGATTTTCAGTGCACTGGTGGAGGGTGTGGTGTGGTAACATAACACCTGAAGGATGTGATCCTATATCTCTAAGTCATGTACAGTGTTATAAACCAGTGGTACCGTGATTTAAAAAAAAAAAGGCTGATCCATGATTCTAAGGTGATGTACTAGGAAATTCCACCAAAGCAGAGCTTCGTGGGACAGGTCTGTTGGCCCTGGAGCAGGGAGGCTCTCAAGGGGGAATCCAGTAGATGAGGATGACAATGACGATGATGATGGTGGTGATGATGATGGTGATGCTGGTGATGATGGTGGTGGTGTTATAGTAGTGGCTGACCTGCCTGACTAGAGGTACTTCAGGTCTTTCCCTAATTCAGCTAACACAGACTTGGTTACCACTAAATGTGGATTGTGTTTCTTAGTAACAAATAGCCATTACTTAATGAACAGAGCACCTTGCTGGACTCTACCACTATAGCGTAGTATCTTGCACTAATAAGATAAAACAAGTGTAAAGTAGTTCATAAAAGTTTAGTTCTAACTCTACTTCTAACCAAATTGAATTGTATTATTTCCCTCCACTACTGATTTTGGGTTACCGTGACCATTACAAAGAGATCCAAATTATGTTTACATGGTAGTTCCTGTGATGAAACAGAAAGTAAAGATGAAACACTTGATCAAATTCAGGTTTTGAATGTCAATAATGAAAAATAATAAAAATCTTGTTTTATGTGGAAATAATTGGAATCTTATGGTTTCTAGCCTAATTTAGGTGCCCTCACGATCACTCACTCTTTTATTTTTAAAGATTTATTTATTTATGCACACAAGAGTTGGGGTACAGGCCAGAGGTGCGATAGGTGAGAAGATTTACTAGAGACAGAGAGGGGAACAGGCAGATTGACTGAAATACACCGCTGAGTTGAGCAGAGAGCAGGTGAGACAGGAGCGGTCTGCTTCTCCATGTGGGTCACCTCCCTGGCCATGGATCGAACTCATGCTGCAGTGGCTGCGGATGCTTCATGGTGCTGCATCTTAACCCCTTGTGCCACCAGGGAGACCCCACCATCACTCACTCTTTTCTGAGTTGACTTTCTGATTATAGGGTGGCCAAATTAACACACAGTATTCTAAATAAATGTTCAGAACAATTCCTCTGACTTTTTTTTTTTTAAAGATTTATTTATTTATGCATACAAGCACTGGGATACAGGCCAGAGGTGTGGGGGGGGGGGTGAGAGGATTCACCACAGACAGAGCTGGGAGCCGAATAGGCAGATCAACGCAAGTACACTGTTGAGGGGAGCAGCGGGCACAGCAGGAGAGGTCTGCTGCACCATGTGGGTCCCCTCTCTGGCCGGCAGCAGGGATCAAACTCGTGCTGCAGTGGTTGCGGTTTGCTTCATAGTGTGTTGCTTAACCCACTGCGCCACCAGGGAGGCCCAATTCCTCTGACTTTACTCAGTGTCTTTATATAATGAAGAATTTGCTAGTTTTTATTTCTACTTGGCCCTCTTTGAATTTTTGTCCTCCTAATTTATAGAACTTTTTACTAAATATAAATCTTTTGATATTTTTTCTCCTTCAGTCAACAGCTTTCTTTTCTTTGTAGAGTTTGGGAATGGGGAAAGATGTAGGCCCTCTGTGTGGTAGATTCTAAATTTGAACTATGAGAATGAGCAGTCACATAACTAATGGAAATACAGCATATCAGGAGCTTGTTGTTCACTTTTTAGATAGGTTTTATTTTTGAGAGCAGTTTTATTTATTTATATTTTTTAGAGCAGTTTTAGGTTTGCAGCAAAATTCAGTAGAATGCACAGTGATTTCCCATATACCCTGTGGCCCCTCCCCCCCACATATACATAGGCTTCCGGGTAATCAACTCCCCCCATCAGTTGTCACCACTGGTGAACCTACGTTAACACATCATCATCACTTAAGTCCTTCCTTTACATTATTACTCACGGTGCTGTACAGGCTATCAGCTTTGGCAAATGAATAAGGACATGTATCCACCATATTATGGTGTCGTACAAAATAGTTTCACGGCTTGCACTGAGCTTTTTCATCTCTCTGCTCTGTTTCCTCATCACCCCCTCACCCCCCAAAAGCCCAGGCAACCACCGATGTTTTCATTGTCTCCATTTGTTTGCTTTTTCTAAAAATGTCATACAGTAACAATCATACAATGTGTAACCTTTTCACACTGGCTACTCTGAAGGTTTTACTGTGTCCTTTCCTTATTTGATAGCCCATTCCTCTTAATGCTGAATAACAGTCCATTGTCTGGATGTACCATAGTTTAGTTAGCCATTCATTCATCACTGAAGGACATCTTGCTTGGTCCTGAGTTTTGGCAATTGTAAATAAAGCTGATACAAACATCTGTATACAGGTTTTGTGCAGATACAAGTTTTCAATCCCTTTGGGTAAAGACTAAGAAATACAAATGCTGCATCATAGAGTAAGAATATGTTTAGTTTTATGAAAATCTGCCAAACTACCTTCCAGTGTGATTATACCATTTTGCATTCCTGCCAGCGATGAATGGGAGAGTACCTGTTCTAATTCTGGTTATCCATTTAGATTTTGGGCATTCATATGGGTGTGTGCTGATATCTCATTATTTTAATTTAGCTCCCTGATATGACAGTGATGCAGGAGCATCTTTTCATATGCTTATTTGCCATCTGTATATCTCCTTTGATGAAGTGTCTTTTAAAATCCTTGGCCCATTTCTTAATCAATTTGTTCATTTTCTTATTGTTGTATTTTTAGAAGTTCTTTTTGTATTTTGGATAGCAGCCCTTTATCAGATATCTCTTCTGCAAATGCTGTCTTCCAGTCTGTGGCTTGTCTTTTCATTCTCTTGTTTTTTTTGAAAAACAGAAAATTTTTATTTTAATGAAGTCCAACTTCTCGATTATTTCTTGCTTTTGGTATTATATCTGAAGGGCATCACCAAACCCAAGGTCATCTAGATCTTCTCTTGCGTTATGTTCTATGAATTTCTATTTTATGTTTAGGTCTGTGCTCCATTTTTTAGTCTTTGTGAAGGGTGTAAGGTCTCTGTGAATGTGGACGTCCATTACTTTAACACCATTTGTTGAAGAGGCAATCTTTTCTGCACTGTGTTGTATTATGCTCTTTTGTCAAATATCACTTGATTGTCCTTATGTGTTCTATTTCTGACTCTGTTTTCTGTTCTTTTGATCAACTTGTCTATCCTTTCACCAATACTACACACTGTCTTAATTATTGTAGTTTCTTAGTAAGTATTGAAGTCAGGCAGATTCAGCCTTCCAATTCTGTTGGAGTACTATGTTGCTATTCTGTGTTTTACTTCTCCATGTAAACTTAGAATCAGCTTGTCAGTATCCACAGAATAACTTGTTGGGATTATGACTTGGATTTCTTTGAATCTGTAAGTCAAATTGGGAAGAACTGAAATCTTGAAAACAATGAGTCTTCATACCTGTGAACATGGACTGTCTCTCCATTTGTTTAGTTCTTTGATTTTGTTCATCAGTTTTGTAGTTTTTCTCATCACTATGTACATATTTTGTTAGATTTATACTTAAGTAGTTTTTATTGTTTGTGATGCTAAATAAATGGTAATGTGTTTTTCTGTGGGTTAGTAGTTCAGTAGGACTGTTTCAGTGGTTCAGTAGAAAAGTGATTTGTGTGGTGACTTTATATACTATATCCTTGCTGTCATCACCTATTAGTTCCAGAAATTGCTTTCAGATTTTCTACATAGATGACATGCCATCTGCAGAGACAATTTTAGACTTCCTTCCCAATCAGTACACCTTTTATTTCATTTTCTTATATTATGACATTATCTAGGACTTACTACAGTATTGTAATAAAGACATCTTTACCTTAATCCCTGATCTTAGTGGAAAAACATTCAGTTTTTCACCATTGAGTGTGATGGTAATTATATTTTGTAGATATTCTTTATTGAATTAAAGAAGTTCCCCTTTATCCCTATTTTACTGAGAGACTTTCTCATGAATGAATGTTGTGTTTTGTCAAATGCTTTCCCCCCCACCTATTGATAGAATCATGTGAGTATTCTCTTCAGCCTGTTGATGTGATGGATTATATAAATAGATTGTTGAATGTTGAGCCAACTGGGCATACACGGGATAAATCCCATTTGATAGTGGCACATAATTCTTTTAAACATTGTCAGATTTGATTGGCTGTATTTTGTTGAAGACTTTTATGTTTATATTCATGGGCAAAATTGTTCTGTAATGTCTTTATCTGGTTTTGGCATGAGGGCCGTGCTGACATCATAGGATGAGTTTGAAATTCCTTCTGCTGCTAACTTCTGAAAGAGATTGTAAAGAATTTGGTATAATTTCTTAAAAATATGAAATGCTTTATTTGCAGGTCATCCTCACACAGGCCAGACTAATATTCCCCTTTTCCTTCCAGTTTTAGTATAGATATAGCCAAAGCCAATACTTTCTCTTTTAAGACAAAAAAGGCTTTTTAATCATTGAAAATGTCCTGAATTCACCTATAGCCAATTTCTACATTATCTTTCACTAGTTCTGAAGTTCAGTAAAACTAGCGACATAAACTTATACAGAAAATTAGAGATTTGTTTTACCCTACTGGCTGGGATGAGTGATGAACTTTGACATAAAGTTTAGCTTCTAAATGATCTACCCGTAGAATGTCCATCCGTACCACACTCATCAAACCTCCTCAAATTTTTAATTTAGATTCTCAAAAGGGAAGTTCCTACTTCCCTTTTTTGTTCAGCAGATACCTGCTGAACAAAAGAGAATCTAGGCTTTGAAATGCAGATTAAAGAACCCGTGGCTCATGACACAGTTTGCTAGTTTGTTTTGCCTGATTAGCGCTCCTGTCAGAATAATGTGGGGTGGGGACCTAGAAGCAAGTTTCAAAAAAGGGGAATGCCGGGCAAACCAAAGATAGATAGATACCAGGTCATCTCATTAATTGACTCAGTGAATAGTTGTTGAGCATTTATTATGTGCCAAGCACTGTGGTAAGGGCTTAGGAATCATCAACTTATAAAACAGACAATTTTGTGCTCTTATGTAGCTCTTACGTAGTTTACCTCTCTTCAAACTACAAAAATATGTTACCACTTGGGCAGTCAGCAGATGTGATATAAATGGTTGAGCTTTCTTTTTATATATATATATATATATATATATACAATAATTTTAACAATGATTCCTCAATATAATAAAACATCTGTTTGCATCAGAAGCACGGGTGAGGAAAACAAAAATAATCAAGTAGGACTATATTAAACCAAAAGCCTTTGTAACAAAGGACTCCTCGACATCTAAATGACTGAGCTTTCCATGGCTACCCTGTCCATTAGTTGTCCGTATGTCGGTCCATTAGTCCGTATGTCGGTCCATTAGTTGAAGTCATTGTGTTGTCAGGGATAGCAAGCTAGTAGTCACAGCAGAGCCAGTCCTAGACTTCTGCTGGAACTCCAAAGGTTCAGACCAGTGGATGGTGTCACTGTGGATCATGAGTCCTTAGCATCTAGAATGGGGATATGAACTGGTATTGATTCAGCCCCAGGGCACAGCCTGTTGGCAAGAGCAGTCAAGCTATTGCAAAATTTCAGCCTCACCCTTAAATTGGATGACAAATCAGGAGCCTAGATAAAACTACACACGGTGGGGCTCAAGCTGAGGTTCACTAGACACAGTGGAATGCAGGGGTTTTCCACACACCAGATCCTAGATTAAGTCAGAAATACTAATTCCTGTTGATAGGCCACATCACTGGAAGAGTGGTCTTCCTACCAACCTTAGAGTGCCTTGGGACTTGGGCAGGGGCCAGTGGGTTGAAAGAAAGGTGTGTTCAGATAAAAATGACTATGTGATGGCAGTGAACAGATGTTATCAGCCAATAAAATAATTGTGTTTATTAGCCAGACCCAAGTTTCATTCAATCTTAAAAACAAACTGGGGTTGGGAGAAATGTTTGAGATCAGAACTCTAGCTGCAAATATTAAAAATTCATATTTAATTTGCCTAACAATGATGATTAAGACATCCTCCCCGCCTCCCTCTCCATCCTGATCTCATTGTGTGCCGCGATAACATTTCCCCCTTTGGGGAATATTAGGAAATATATTTATATATTTCAGCTCTGGAAAAATCACATTCAGTCCTAAGCACCACACTTTTATTTATTTTTATTTATTTTTTTTTTGGCACCACACTTTTAAAGGACCGCTGACAAACTGGAGCATGTTCAGAGGAAAATGACCCAGATGGTGAGGGAAGATGGAGCCAAGTTATCTGAGAAACAGTTGGAGGAAGTAGGGAGATTTAGCCTAAGGAAGAGAAGATTAACCAGAAAGTATTACCGAGACCACAGATTTTGGATAGACACTACACGGGCTAGGGGTTCATCATGCTCTGCCTCTAGACTCTCCCAGAACATGAGCCATTGTAGGGGGATATTGGTAGAACATTGAGCTGACCTTGATATCAAAGCCATGTCTGAAAGGAATGGGCATTACCAGCGGCAGTTGCCATTCCTCTGGCGGCACATCAGTCAGCACCTGCTCACATCAAGCAGTCATGAGTCATTTAGTGTTGGAAAACATGTCATTCGATGATTTTGTTATGCGAACATTGCACAGAGAACACTTAACACAAACCTCGGCGGTGCAGCCTCTGACACACGTAGGCACTCACTATGCAGGAACTACCAGCTCACACACCATCCGTCACTGACCGAAGCAGCTTGTGCTGGGCATGACTGCCCTTCCTCCGTGGGCCTTCCCGGTGTCCCCTTGGCCAGTAGCCTCTGTCCCCTTTGTGCTTCCTTTGCACTTCTCTCTGAGGTGCCTCCATGGTTTCCCTTGAATTTTTAGTTCCTTTTGTTTATGTCTGTCTCCCTGTAATGATTCTCAACCCTTTCAACCCGGAGTACTCTTTTTATAGCAAGTATTTCGCAACATACCCTTTTCTGTCCTGAAATGAAATGTTTAGTTAACAGAACGTACCAATGCAATACATTGTCCCAGATATGCAATATTAAGCTCTGGCTGTAGTAAGAAGGAAAAATGAAAAGAAAGTAAGGTGTAGGGCCTCCCTGGTGGCGCAGTGGGTTAAGCAACGCACTATGCAGCAAACCTCAGCCACTGCAGCACGAGTTCGATCCCTGCTGCCGGTCAGGGAGGGGACCCACATGGCGCGGCAGACCTCTCCTGCTGTGCCCGCTGCTGCCCTCAGCAGTGTACTTCAGTTGATCTGCATGTTCTGCTCCCCGCTCTGTCTGGTGAATCCTCTCACCTCCCACGACTCTGGCCTGTACCCCAGCTCGTGTGCATAAATAAATAAATCTTAATAAAAAAAAAAAAGAAAGTAAGGTGTAATCTGTTTGCAAACATGTTTTACAATATTTCCACACCAGGAAACACAGTCAAATAGATAAATGTGAAATGTGGACTCTTTATGCTGAGGACAGTCACAGTGTAGACTGATGTAGGTGTGTTAGTAACTCAAAAACTGCAGTGGGTTTGCTGCCCATGATGTAATTTTCTTTTTCATTCTTTTTCATTTTATCACTTTTTAAAAAATAGACACCTAACATGAAATCTACCATTTTAGCATTTCTAAGTGTGCAGTTCTATGACATTCAGTATTTTCACATTGTGGCACAACCATTACCAACCTCTATCTCCAGAACTTTCTCACCCCCCTCAAGTCAGGATGTAATTTTCTTTAATACTAAATAGTTCTTGACATATAAAGAAACTAAATATAATCTTCCCTCAATTTCCATAGTTCTATTTGGGAAAATTAAAAAATCACCTTTCTATGTAAAACAGAATTAGATTATAAGCTCAGATAATTAATTATAAATGTATTATCTCCTATATGTCGATCTAGTGGGACATTTGAAAGTCAAGAGAGATAGAAGCTGGGGCTTTTAACAGTCCCAAATATTGCACAACGTCTGTATTTGTGGCACCTGTCCACTAAGTGCAAGAAGCATCCTTAGTCACTATAATAACCAAAAATGTTCACAGTATGTGAACTCCAGGAAGGCAAGACCCAGCTCTGCTCTCAATTCACTTCCTTACAATAAGGACTCAATGTTTGGTAAAGTAGAGAATACATTCCAGAGCCTATTCAGAAATTCAGCTTTTCTGAAACTGAACTAAGTTATCATGTTCCTCTTTTCTTTCCCCAGTCTGTCTTACCTCCTTCATTCTCAGTCTTCACAACCATCTAAAAAGCTAGCGGTATCAATTCACATCTCCAGTGTTCATATCCAGGAGGTCACTAGACTATATTGCTTCTGCCTTAGGAACCTTCTCTAACTCTGGTGTCCTGTGTTCCCCCTGCTCTAGTTCCCTTTATATCTTCACTGAGGCTACTGCAATAGCCTTGTTTCCTGCTTCCGGGTTCCCTCTCCATATTTCCCCTCTAGACAACTCACACATGCCCCCCATGCTTTGCTATGTTCAGCTCCCTATACCTTGAGTAACTTTCTGTCCTAGAACAATTCCTTCTCATGCATCAAGGTCCAGTTTAGACTCATCCTCAGGTCCTAGGCCCAAGACAAAATTACTCAATCTGTGTCTCTGTTCTTATCCTTATTGTGACATTTCTTGCATTAAACTTTATTTGTTCACATGCCTATGGTCTCTGCCAGACTGAAATTCCTTAAGTAGAAGTTAATTGTGCAGATCTGGGAGTCTGTGGCTACAGTTTGAATCCCACATGATTTAGGGATTCTGTGGTCTTGAGCAAAGTCCTTAATATGAAGTCCTAGTTTTCTGATCTGTACAATGGGGGTCATATAATGATTAATTATGAGAAGTATTTACTAATTTAATAATAAGTATTTTAAACAAAACTTAGAATTCAATCAATTTCATTGGTTCTGTATCTGTCCAGTATTTCATCATAAGCATAATAGAGAAGATGCTTACTAATTTTAAATGAAGGAAAGACTGATGATATTGTCAAAATCTGAAATTTTATTATTTAGTCACAGAAACAGATGTTATATTTGGCCATTGAGCCAGTTTTGTCATGAATAATTTTTTTTTTTTTTTTTTGGTCCTGTGCACCGTGAGCTTTTATTCCTGGGGTGGCATCTGTGGGGTGGGGGGCTCAGGCTCTCAGTGGGGCGGACGGGGGTCAGGGGCGGGGTGAGGTCCAGACAGACCACGGGGATGGTGGAGCCAGCAGAGTCAGGAAGGGCCCAGGCTGGAGTCAGGCTTGTCTGGACACGCCAGTGCGGGCCCAGGAAGCGGGGTGGCGCCAGGGAGGACGTCGCTGCTCTACGCTCAGCGCCCCTGAGCCTGAAGTCTTTGCATCTGCAAGATCTGGCTCAGAATCCGCTGCACGTCTTCATCCATCTGACCCTGGATGGCATAGAGCAGGTGGCTCCGATACAAGGCCACCACGGCACTGTGGTCCCTGGCAGCCTCCTCCAGCTGCTCCTGCAGCGCCTTCACTTGGCCACGGAGGGTGTCCACCTCCAGGGTGGGGGCTGCCGGCTGGTCCTTCAGGGCCTCTTTGAGGCTGAAGACCTCCTTGGAGAGTTCCGTGATCTTCTTGTCCTTGTCCTTGGCCTTGTCCAGGGCCTCCTGCGCGCGGCTCTGGGCCTGGCGCGCCCGCTCCGCCTCGGTACGCAGTCCGCGGAGCTGCTGCTCTGCCGTGGCCAGCTGGGCCTCAGCCGCGTGCCTTTTGTCATGAATAAATTTATATTCTTAAAAGAATGACCAATTTTCCCCTCTAATTTCTTTTAGGTGCATTAAAAAGAGCACTTATTTCCTCTAGCACAAATGTAGAAACCCTTCAGCTTATAAAGTCCATGCCCACTGTCAAAACTTATATGCCTAAAACTCCTGTATTTTGTGTTTTGACTTAGATCTTCCAAAATAGGAAGGGGGAGAATGGCACCTTCTCCTTACTAATCCAGGATTAATTAAGAACAGCAGGCACCGCTAATGGTGTCGAACTTGACCTAAATAAATTGAGCCAAGCAATTTATTGTAATATTAGTAAATATAAGTGATTTTACTAAAGAAGGAAGATTCTGGACCAAAACACACTGCTGAGGGGAGCAGCGGGCGAGGCAGGAGAGGTCTGCTGCACCCTGTGGGTTCCCTCCCTGGCTGGGGATCGAACTCATGCTGCTGTGGCGTGGATGCTTCACCAGGGAGGCCCAGGACTCAATCTTAAGCCTAGGTTCAGCCTTTAGATAGCTCTGGAAAGCTGTCCTAATTCTGAGCTTCTCAATGAGAACTTTAGAGAGTCTACATGAAGACATTTTACATTTTCAAGGATTTTGGCAGATAAAGTCTGGGGAAGTATCAGGTTAATGTATCTATTTGATGTTGTCTGTGTATTGAGGAAACAGGATGATTGTTAAAATTTACCTTATCTAGTTAGAGCCTCATCTTCCGGGACTTGGGCTCCTTAGCAATGCCATCAGCCTTGGAGCCTATCTTGTAGCAGCTCCTGATTTGCTTAGAGGCAATTTTTTGTTGCTAATGCAGCTTCTTTGCAAGGCTAGTTCAGCTGCGCCTTTGCTCTTTAACTTGCACCCCTTCATTGAGACCAGGGAAAGGGGTGTCCCTTTAATGATTGTTTTTAGTTCAGTAACCAGCTTACAGTTTTCTCACCTTCAATTAAAAATGCCTGACATGCTTATTTGCAATATAAAAGCCAGCCTTAAATTTTAAAAACTTCCATCGCTAATACTCTCCTAAATGTTTAAAGCCTGACATTTAATCACCATGAACTGGAGCTCTCTGATTTCACTGTTTGCAGCAAGTAAATGTCACTCGAAGCATTGTTGCTTTCACTCACACTTAGACGCTTTCATCTGCAGTGGGGGCAGCGTGTCAGAGAATTCTTTGTGTGCCACTCTAGTGAGGGGAAAAAAGGACTAAGCCCTGCCTTTAAAAAGAGTGACCAGAACTGCTTGGAAGGCAAAGAGGACCCTGTTTTTATATGGTATTGGTAAACACACAGTCCTGAGTTCTAGCAGATACTCTTAGAAAGCAACTGTATTGGCTCTCTCAGAGCAGGGTCCCCGCTGAGCTTAGAGTTGTCAGCCAAACAGCTCCCCCCTTTTTTGTGACTGCTAGGGGCCAGGGAAAGCAGAGCTAGTAGATGCTATCATTACTTTAATTTCACTTTTGCCTGCAGGAGGAATCTTGTCATCTTCTGGTTGCCCAAGCTGTTTTCACCTTGAGTATTTTATTTCTTAATTCCCGGAGGCTCTTGGCACACAGGTCAGCTCTCACTTTTCATCATGTCTAATGAAATGGAAAATCAGTTTGTGGCTATTTTCATAGCAAGTGATTCACTCCTTTTCTGTGTCTCGCCTTTATATTCTTTGTTTGGACATATTTGTATTTCCCATCTCTACAGCCTTTTGTTCTCCTAGAAACATTCACTTTTCCTTCGCCTGTCTCTTCACCATCCTCTGATCCCCAAAACCCCTGTTGGGCCTTCATCTCCTTCTTGGTCCCCTGTCCCCATGCCCTACCCCATTTCTGCGCATCTTGTTACATGTCTGAATGCCTGCCCTTCTCCTCCCCATGTTATAAGTGCTACTTCTGCACATCTTTCTAGTCCCTCCTCATATGCCTAGGGGACACTATATTTATCAGTATTGGCCAACATCAGGTGAATAGGCCGAACTCATTCCTAGTCACTAGCCACTGTTGTAGGCAAATAGCTTGTCAATAAGTTCTTAGTCATACATGTACATGGGTGTTTTTTTTAAAGATTTGTAGTTTATTTATGTATATAAGAACTGGGGTGTAGGCCAGAGGTACAGGAGGTGGTGAGAGGATTCACCAGACAGAGTGAGGAGCAGAACTACTGAAATACACTGCTGAGGGGAGCAGCAAGACAAGAAAGATCTGTTGCACCATGTGTGTTAGCTCCCTGGCCCAGGATCGAACTCAGTCCCATTGTGGTGGCAGTGCTGAGACTTAACCCATAGGCCACCAGGGAGGCCCAGAATACATGTGTTTTTAAGGTAGTTAACATCTACACCAGTGCTTTTAGTTTCTTGTCACCCATACTGAAGCATGGCTTGAAGCTTGGAAATAGAACGTTCCACAAGAAGCCATTAAAGTGGAATTTTAGAAAACCATGGGCTTTTCTGTCAGATTTGGGGTGAAGTCTCTCTTCACTGCTTATTATTACCTGTGTGGCCTTGGGCAAATTCATTCATTTAACCAATATTTATTGAGCGCCTATTATATATCTTGTATTTAACTTTTAGGGGGTGTCTTCCCCACTTACAGTTACAACCAATTTAGAAATAAGACTTGAAAATGAACTGAAAAATGGTGAGATTGAAAGATGGGGCTTATATATGTAGCAGCAATGGGTTTACTAATACTTCCTCCCTAAACCAGAGTGCAGGCCTGTCTCTGTTCTTCCCTATTCAGCACACAAGTCAGGATATAGAACAGACAATGCTGAACATGAATAAGCTGAAGAAGAGTGTTAAAGCCGGTGGGGCCTGGCTGAGCTGAGCCTCCTCATCTAGTCTCCTAACCTAAGTGATCAGGGTAAGCCACTCCTCCTCCCTGGGGAAGAGAGAGGGAGGTGCCAGTCCACTCCTGCCTCCTGCAGGCTGGAGCTTCCCTTCCCTCCAGCAAGAGGGTTGAGTAAACTATAGTACACAAAATAAACGCTTTTAGTATACTTCCTCATTTATGAAATATGGATAATCATAACCACCTCGTATTATGACTGAAAACACTAAAGTAAAATAAGATACTATTTACAAGGAATATAAATAAATACCTGTTAAGTGTCATTCTTCGATCAGGACCAGCCTGAAGTAGCCTTGGCCATTCAGTGGTCTGACATGACCGCATTGCCCACTCTTTCTTTTCTCTTTCTAAACCCCAATTGGACTATTTTCTTCTCTTCCTCGATTCTGCTCTTTAAAAAAGTGGGAATACTGGTCCTGAAGCTTTTGGTTTCCAGTAAGCACCGGTTGGATTAACACATACTGGCCAAATCTTGTCTAATCCTACCTCATGTGCTAACAAAACTCATCGATTTGGACAAAGAAAGCATCTGGAATAATAAAGTCTCCTTTAGAATTACAAAACCGGTTGAACCTGAAGGGTCACCAAAATGCAATAAATAGGCTTTACTACCTGAGAAATATATGCCTTGATTCCTCACATTTGTTGTTGTATTAGGTTGAATGAAACTCATGTTACCATAGAAAACAACCCAGGTGCGCCATGTGACCACAAAGGTTAAAAAAAAAAAAAAAAAGCCGTATAGATAGTATAGATACATGGATAGATTGAGTTTTAGGAAGGAATTTTTTTTTCTTTTTAAAAACATGCTTAATAATACACTTTAGCTTTTTTTCCCAAAAATGTTACCAGGGATTCATTTATTGCATAACAAAAAAAAAAAATGTATTAAGCCAAAATCAGTTTATTCAACATGTTTAAATTTCAAGACACCTATTTTTAAAATGCTTGTAAAAACCAACTTTAAATTTTGTGAAAACATAAATGACAAACACTATTCTTTTCCCAAATTATACTTTCTTTTACCTTACATAATTTTCTCTATTTAAAAAATGTTTTTTTATATATTATGGCATTCTATAAGTTTTAGGTGTACATCATTATAAATCAACATCTGTACTTATTCTTTATCCCACTCAAAGTCTTAATTCCATCCTCCACATATAGCTGACCCCTTTTACCTGATTTTCCCATACTTTTTTCCTCTTCCCATCTGGTAACTGCTAGTTTGGTCTTATATTCTAATAGTTTATGTTTGTTTTATTTAGTTCATTGTTTGGGGGAAGAAATTTTAATTCAGGCTCTTTGGACGTTGAAAGTAGCAGGAAGCCACTCAAGATAAATGATGGCATGATTGGATTTGTGTTCTAGAGAAAAAGTCATGTTGCAGCACTACGCAGAATGAAAAGGAGGAGGAGGTGAGGCTAGGAAAGCAGGGAAGAGGCTCTGGACCAGCCAGGTGAGAGGGGAGATGCTCACACATGGTAGTGAAGATCAAGAGCTGAGCCTCGACTCAAGAGAAGTGAGGAATTAGAATTGGCAGGGTCTGAGTAAAAAGGGGAAAGGGAAGACTACGTCAGATAAGAAGACTCTTCCTTTAAAGTTCCCCTTAAGTTGAAATAATCTGATTTCGTATGGGACCAGAGGCCCTTTCCTAGCAGTACTAGAGGGAAATTCAGCCTGCAAAAGTGAGTTGCAGCCACTGGTGAGGTGGACGTGACCAGTTAGAGGGCTGGGCCTGTTCCCCAGGCTGGAGCCAGAGAAAGACTTCCCTGGCAGATGAAAGCCACAGGGCATGTGGAAGACACAGATTGGTCATCCACTGACTGGGAAGAAAGAAAGTAAAATGAAGGGGAGAACGGAGGGCAAAAAAAGAAATGTGTCAATGTCTGAAGTACACTGAGGGCTGCCTGCTTTCAAGTTGCCAGGACGCCATAGCCTCCCCGTCTCATGCGTCATCCAGTCCATCGGTTCAAGTTAAACGCACGAAGCCTGATTTCAGCTTTTCTACAAACAGAGCTAACAAAAGTGCATAACTGGACACTTAGCCTGATGATTTTTTTTATATTGTAAACTATTCTTAAGGTTTTTAAAATTATATTCTTCTTTTGCCTTAAATTGCCTAGAAAGGAGGGAATTCAACCCCTGGGACCGGCTCACTCCTAGTAGTCTGTTTTTAGAAGCTGTTACAAAAACTTTTAGATTTTAAAGACAGTATCTAAAACCAGTGAATGAGAGGAGACTGGTGATACTTTTGCTAGGTGTAAGGAAATGGAAAAGGAAGCAATTTTTATGGTATTAGAACAGTTCCTGACATTCTTCTTTCACCCTCTTATCTCTGTATATTATCTAAAAGTTTTTACCGACTGGACATAATCAGTCTGTGCCCAGTCTAGCAGAGTGTCCTTGCCATTTCAGTAGTAAACAGACCCTGTAGGTTTTATAAGTGGGTGCGTAAAACAGTGAAAGGATATTTCATATCTGTTTAAAGACTGAAGCTTTTCCCTCCATTTTGGAGGTTTTTAAGACTCAGTCTTGAAGTAGGGAGTTTTTAGCGAATGGCGCGTTATGAAAGGTTTTTGTGCACCTTTGCAGAGGTAAGTACAAAGCCATTGTTTTGTTTCATTTTAAGGTATCCTGTCATGTTCAGCTGGCCCACGTTGCTCGTGAATCAGCAGTTTCTGTCAACTCCCTTTAAGACTGTCATTGTGTACCTGTTTTGTGAAAAGCACATGAAAGGAAGAGAATGCAGCACCTCATTTCTAGATTATAGGCAGTATCCTGACAGCTGACTCATGTTCCCAGGCCCCAGTGTCAAGGAAAACACAAGGCAACATTATAACACTTTACACTTGTTAACTTTGTTTAATCCTACAACAGCCCTATGAGTTAGTTACCTGCCGGTTTACCCCCATTTTGTAACTAAGAAAACTGGGACATAACAAAAAAATGGACCTGTGCGAAGTCTGATGCCCTACTAAGTGGCAGAGTCAGGATTCATATGCGGTAGCCTGAACTATGCAGTCTGGTCATTATATATCCTGTGCTAGCCTTCTGCTCAGGTCGTAATGACTGAATTCGTGAATAAATTTCCTAATGAAGCCATGCAGATGAACCAACCAGGTGATGGGCTGGTGGTGGATATTGAAATTACTACATAGATTTTCAGCCTAAAGTCAGGATTGGTCACGTGTGGGTATCTTACTTCAAATCCACTCCAGTTTCTGTTGCCAACATTCCCCTCCACCAAGGGAGCCTGCCTTTGTTTTTGGACTCAGCTCTCTGTTTCAAAGACTCAACCACAGCGGGCCAGCGGGAAGGCCGAATGGGGTCGGACAGCCGTGGGGACAGGAGTTAAGAGCAACAATGAGGGGGTGGCAGGAAGGCTGCATGCGCTTGCTCTCCCTGGAAACGCTCTGTCAGACTCAGGAAGTGTGATTTAATCCTGGTTACCGTCATTCCACTTCACACTCTAGAAAGGACTGTCCCTTTAACAGAATTTTGCTTTCAATCTTGCCCTGGGAAACCTTACCAGTAAATAACTTGGTGTACTTTATTTGCCCTGTTAGTTCAGCTACACAAAATAGGCGTTTATTCTTCTGCCATCCACCTGCTTTTCCCTTAAAAATCTCTCAAAAGAGGATCTGAGAAGCTGTTGCCACCACGGAAGATGCTGGACTGTGGCCCACAGCTCCCTTGGCAGGGCTCAGGGGAGAAGAGACTGTGAGTCAGTCAGAAGAGCCACTGTTGGTTTTAAAAGAGCCACAGAGATGTTTCGAGGATTCTGTTCCCTCCTAAACCCTAAGGCCCATTTGAGGTGTTTGTTGTGAGGTAGCCCTATACAGAGACTAAGAAAAATAACAGCAGCAAATATGCATAAGGTACCTGCTCCTGCTGAATGCTAAGTGCTTTGCAGGCTTAACTTTGCTTAATCCTCACTGAAACTCCTGTGGGAAGCACCACCTGAATCCCCATTTTACAGATGAGGAAAGAGGCATAAAAAACTGAAGTAATTAACCCAAGATCACACAGGCAGGACGTGATGGAGTCTGCATTGCTCTCAGGCTATCTAGCCACACAGCCTGTGTTCTCACTGCTCTCATTCCCCTGGCCCATCAACACTTCAAATACCCAGTCATGTTTACAGTTAGAAAATATTGTTTTGAGGGCCTTGCTGGTGGCACAAGGGGTTAAGTTGCAGCACTATGAAGCAATCCACAGCCACTACAGCAAGAGGTCAATCCCCAGCCAGGTGACCCACATGGCGCACCAGACCTCTCTTTTTTTACCCACTGCTCCCCTCAGCAGTGTATTTCAGTCAATCCACCTGTTTTGTTCCCTACTCTGTGTCTGGTGAATTCTCTCACCCCTGAACCTCTGGCCTGTACCCCAGTTCATATATATATATATATATAAATCTTAAAAATATATATACTGTTTTGTGAAACAGAATCTCCATATTGGGATTTAAAAATCTGGAGGCTTGGCTGAGAACGTCCTCCTTAACACCTCCTTAACAAAACTTGACTTTTGGTCAGGCAAGATGTTGCCCAGATTATCTGTTGGATCAAAACGTGTTGTCCCAACATGCAAGACAGCCCCTGCTGGATAATGTGCTACTCATAGACTGAGCCCCACCACTGAGGCCCAGCTCTTTCAGCCCTGCCCTCCCCAGAGACCCAGGTTGTAGTGCCAAGCAGAACAACACACGACACCCCATGGCTACAGAGATGTTCCTTTAGTGCAGGCGGGTGGGACACCTTGGCAGCTAATGTGACTTTGCTTGGCAAAGGATACGCGGCCTTGTCACCTGCCACTTACCTATTAATGACCTTTTCTGCCTTCCCGCCCCTCAGTGGCCTTCTCTGCATACTGTCCTTATTCTCAGATACTGTCAACTAATCCTTTTGAAAGCATCTAAGATCATTAAGATGCTACCTTCTAGTACTTCAGATTGGACTCCTCCCAGGAATATTTGCTTTCTAAGAGAAGGCTCTGTGTGAAGCCAACAGAGGGAGGGGCATCATCCTGCCTGGGCTCCTCATTTTCTGGCTCTTCTCGCTGGTTTGGGGAACCGCAGGCTCACTTTAAAGCCTCTCCAGATGAGGTCAGCTGGATTGCTTATTCCCAGAGTAGATCTGAGCTGGATGAGGGAGAGACGGAATGACCTTGGAGGAGTCCCAGTACCCACACCTCCTCCTCCCTGCCTCTTCTCCCTTGATACACACAAACCCCTTTTGCAGGAGTGAATGCAGACGGGATGTCACTTCTGCAGATTACCAGCCCCCTCTGTAGCATAGGTTTCCAAGTTCTAGTTTGCAAGAATCACTTGTGAGTTTCAAATGCATATCTGGGCCCTGGAACTAGAGAATCTGATTTAGAAAGAATCTATACTTTTGACATCTCCCTCTAGGTTAATGTGATGTAGAGACCTGAGAAACACGATCATTGAGTCCTTTCTTTCTTCACCCGTTTAAAGGAGTTTCTCTGTGAATGAAACTGGGATAAACTCATGCTTCCCTCGGGTCCTATCAGCGTCCTCTCTTTTGAGTCTGTAAGAGCAGGGAGTCATTTGTGCTGCCAGCACACTCAACAGAACCCTGCGGAGCATGACGTCAGTAAAAGCCCAGATTTTATTCTGCTTCTGCAGGTTGCTGATGGAGGCAGGTGCACTGTTGCTGGAAATTTGATAAACGTATGGACAGTGAAAGGAAAACAGTGTTTGAATGCCTGAGTGCACAGTGCGAAGCGTGTGTGTCTTGGAGAACCCTGACAGCTTGTTTAAGGTGTGGAATCTGAGCTGGGCTCCACAGAACCATGTTCTTTTTTTTTTTTTTTTTTTTTTATGGAAGAACTGTAGTGTAGGCCAGAGGTGTGGGGTATGAGAGAATTCACCAGAGACAGAGTGGGGAGCAGAACAGGCAGATTGACTGAAATACACTGCTGAAGGGAGCAGCAGGTGAGACAGGCGAGGTCTGCTGAGCCATGTGGGTCAGCTCCCTAGCTGGGGATCAGACTTAGGTCATAGCAGTGCTAGTGCTGAAACTTAACTCGTAGGTCACCAGGGGGGCCTAGAACCATGTTCTTTAGCCACAAAATGCTGGTGCTACTGCTGTATTTTAATTTGTTGAAATTTATTTTCATGATTCTGTTTCATCGTCTTGTACCTACACACACACACTATTTGAACCTTATAAGCAAGTATTCTTAGGTATCTTTTGTTTCAGAATTAAGAAACCAGGTAAAAGTCTGTAAAATTCTAAAGCCTTTTTTATACTGCAAAAATCACTTGCATAAATGACCTCAGGAGAGCTGCTGACTCAGGGAAGTTCTGCAAGATAGAAATTTTGTATATATTGGTTGTTTTTTTTTTTTTTTAAAGATTTATTTATTTATGCGTACAAGCACTGGGGTACAGGCCAGAGGTGTGGGGGGTGAGAGGATTCACCACAGAGAGC
>JAGFMF010011858.1:3178364-3240059 GCA_019455555.1 Galemys pyrenaicus
TCCCCTCCCTGGCTGGCAGCAGGGATCGAACTCATGCTGCAGTGGCTGCGGTTTGCTTCATAGTGTGTTGCTTAACCCACTGCGCCACCGGGGAGGCCCAGAAATTTTGTATATATTGTTAAAAAATCTAAACAGGGCAGGATCATGAAGAAAATATCATTTACCTACTCGAGAGAGGGCCTTGACAGACGCAAGCATTATGTAATTGCTTTGAATTCAAGCCAGTTCTTCCTGTTTAGAAAGGATACTCCCTTTTCTTTTGAAAATATTAACTTATTTTATCTTCTGAAAAGCTTCCCTAATTTATCTTAGTTGAATGGCATTTTATAATCTGCCACTGTTCTTTGTTAGAGCTTGAAAGTGCAAATAACAATTGCCAGAACTGCACCTTGAAGGAAATTCCCTGTGTCGTTTCTGCCTTGGAGCCAGGCTTGCCTTCACCCCCTTCCAACTAAAGCTGGATCTGGACGGCAGGTGCAGGACAGTCCCAGACCAGGATGGTGGACAGGAGAACCTTAGGACTTTTTTCTAAAAGCTGGATTTATGTCACCTAAACACTAACTAGCCCTGTGATCTTACATAGGTCACATCGTTTCTCTGTGCTTCCATCACCTTCTCTGAAAAATGAGAATAATGCTACATCTCAGAGGCCAGTGTGAGATTTAAGTGAGATAATTATACATAATGCCTCACTTAGGCCCTGTGCCTAGTCAGTAGGTACCCTATAAATGCCAAAGTCTTCCCCACATTAAACTGAAGACTCCTGGAAGCTGCATCTACCCCTAGCAATTGTATTTGGGGGCAGCCATTTAATACAGGGGTGGGGAAAAGAAAAGGAAAAAGTACTGGGTTACTAAGCTTCAGAGATCTTCATGAAAACATTTCAGAGTATTGAAAATACAATTAAAAAAAAAAAAAGACCAAGAAGGCAGGAAATTGTCACCTTGACCATTTGGTGCAAAGAACAGGAAAACTGAAAGATTTAATTTCCTCAACTAAAAGTCACAGCAGCCAGGAAGATTAGGAAAACAATCCTGGGTTGGCCTCACCATGATCTTTGGCCATGATGCAGTGCAGGCTTGGCTTTGCTATTCAGGAAAAAAAAAAAGGATTTCCTTAAGTTTTAATTTTATCTAAGTGATTTTTTAGAAGAGACACCAGGGCAAGGAAATGAAGTGCCAGCCCACTGTGGGCACCGGCATCCTCTGAGTCCTTTGCTTATTCTGCACTGGTAGTCGGAGGAGCAGCTCCCAACGAGTCTGAGGTGCCCGCCTGGGGAGACCCTTGGGTCTGTGGCAGCCCTAAGCTGTGGAAGAGACTTTGGAGCCCGATGTCTGTGCGTCTGTGCCACCTGTGTAAGAATCACCCCTGTAGCTCAGCCCAAACCCAACACACCGGGATGCTCACAAGAAGGATGGGAAATCTGTTTCCCCTACAAGGCACAGCAAAGCAACTCTGGCTTTGAAATGAAAAGGTCAGACTTACCCTTTGTGTCATCAGGCTTGTTGACCTTGTGATGGTCACGGCTTTCAAGGCCCATCGGCCATAGGCTGTGACGTACACTACAGGGACACTGTCCACCCAGGGCAGGGAAACTCAGGGCCCTTCCATCATCCCCCATGTATGGAAATCCAGAAAGTGTACTTTTGATAATCAGGCTCTTCCTGTCTTTTTTTTTTTTTTTTAACATCACCATCACTTGGAGAAGACTGGGCAGAGCTCAAAATATGGCAAGAAGACAAAGAGAACAAAATGGATGATTGGTTACTCTTAGAAGGTACCCTCTGAAGAGAGGATTAATGATGTCAGGTCATGCTGTGTTACCCTGATTGTGGCAGAGTAAGCCACAAGCACAATAAGTATTCTTGTGCCACACAATACTCTTCAGAATTTGAAAAATACCACAATATACAGCTTTAATTTTGGGTGAATTCTATTAATAGCTCTCACTAAATGAATTTTTACCTTGGGCCAAGCACTATGTTAAATGTGTCACGTATATTTTTTTTTCTTAAAAGATTTATTTTTATTTGTTTATGCATGCAAGACATGAGGTATAGGCCAGAGGTGTAGGACGCCTGAGAATTTCACCAGAGACAGAGTGGGGAGCAGAACAGGAGGATCTACTGAAATAGACTGCTGAGGGGAGCAACAGAGGAGACAGGAGAGGTCTGCTGAGCCATGTGGTCAGCTCCCTGGCCATGGGTCGAACTCAAGCTGCAAGGGGCTGGTGATAGCTTGATAGCACTGAGACGTTAGCCTCTGTGCCACCAAGGAGACCCAAAATATTTCTTTTTTAATCTCCATTGCAACAATTTCCTCCATGTTACATTGGTTTCTCGTTGGATTACCAATATTCTCTAACCTCTCTACAAACTTCTATGAGGAATACAGATTGGCCGCCTCCCAGAAGGACCACCAGAGCCAGTCTCTTCTTACTTATGTCTTTGTTTACATTATTTACAAAAAGTTCAAGTCCCTGAGATATAGTTTGCGTGGACATACCAGCTCTGTTCAGTTATAATCATTATTAATCTCCCATCTCTCCCTAATTCCACAATCTCTTTCATTGGTCCTTAGTAACTCATAGTTTCTCTACAAAATCTGCATCACCCTTTATCCCACCTCTTTCTGTAAGTGATGTATGCTTTCCCTGGTACTATACCCCTTCATCAGATATTTACTTACAAATCACCTCCTCCCACATCTTCTTTGACCTCCATATTTCCCCACTCCTCCTTCTGCATCATTTTATGTATTCATATGTGTCTCTTGTTTTCTGTCTACCCACTGGTATACAAACTTCACAAGGGCAGAAACTTTGGTCACTAATAACATCCAAAATGCCCAGAACAGTACCTGAAATACACTGCTGAGGGGAGCAACGGATAAGACAGGAGAGGTCTGCTGTGCCATGTGAATTAGCTCCCTGGCCGGGGCCATATTATCCTTTCTCAATAAACATTTCTTGAATGAATAAATTCATGAATGAGGTAACAAAGTCATGAAATGGAAAAGTAAATTGTCCCTGATCATCTTGCCTTTAATCAACCATCCATGTCTGTGTGATTGCAAAACCCTGGTCCCTAAGCACCATATTATTCAGCCTCAATGGATTATGTAAATGCAGAGTGGGTAATACCATTCTGGCCAATCTGGAGAAATCAGTGTTGGGGTGTTAGTATAGGAATGTCAGTATGGGGATGTTAGTATAAAGAACTTATCAATTGGGTAGAATCTTACAGGATCATAGTTTGTTGTGCTTCTCAGTTATTTGTTTGTTTATTTTTAGAGATTTATTTATATATGCATACAAGAGCTGGGGTTCACAGGTATGAAAGGATTCACCAGAGACAGAGTGGGGAGCAGAATAGACAGACTGACCAAAATATACTGCTGAGGGGAGCAGTGGGCAAGACTAGAGAGTTCTGCTGTGCCATGTGGGTTCCCTCCCGGCCAGGGATCGAACTCACGTGGCAGTGACTGCGGACACTTGATAGTGCTGTGATTTGAGCCCTTGTGCCACCAGAGCACAAGGCACACCAGGTCCTTGTGCACACCAGGGCTTCAGTTACTTCTTTAATTGCACAAAGAGCAGTTTGTTTTTGTAGTTGTCACCAAGAAGTAACAGCTATCTGAGGCACTAGCAATAAATTCAGTTCCCTTATGACATGTGTGCATTATCCTGGATAAAAACAGTTATCAAAGAGATTACTTACCTCTGGTATGGTTTAAAAAGATGAAAGCTATGCCTGGGTAAACAGAAGTAGGGAAGGGACTAGGTGGACTGTGGTGTGTTCACGCCGTGAAGCAACTGGTTGGTGCCTGTCAAGAAACTTACAATGAAAGTTAATGCAAGTGGAAAAGTGGAGTTCAAAATGCTTATGTACACAGTGGTGACAACTCTGAAAGTCTGGGGCGTGCTGACAACAGACGGGATCTTGATGCTCATCACTGGTGATTCAAGTGTTAGGATTTATTTGGTTATTTCATGCTGGTCTTGATATTTAGATGTTTCTGTTTAACTGTTAAGACTTGGATGACTAATATACAATGATCGATGTATTAAAAGAGATGGATGATTAAATATATGAATAAAAAGAAGAAATACAGAATGTGAGCCAGGAGAATGTGTCATCCCATCTGCTGCACATGCTCTTCCTTTCTGCTGTCTCCACTGGTCATGGGCACCCCACACTGCCTGTCCCCCGACCCTTGCCCCTAGCCCTGCATGTTACATGCCACCTGCCTGCCAACTGCCTTGCCCCCTTGATTACTCTTGGATGCCTCTCTCTGTTTTCAGAGGCTTTCCCCCACTGCTCTTGCGCTCCTCTTCTCCTGGCTGAGGCCATCTGCATTATCCCTTCCATATGCTGGCGCGCTCACCCAGCTCTTTTGGCTGCATAATCCACATCCATGTTTCACTCTGTCTGCTTCCTGCCAGTGCTCCTAGCCCTGCCTGCGGAAATCCTATGACTTTTCTGACGTCATCCACTCCTTTCTAACTCTGCCTTTACTGCTCTCAAAGTCTGCTCTTCCATACCAGGCAGGGTTCTTGGTAAGAAACCATAGAAATCCATTCTGGCTGGCTGAAACAGTAAAAGAACTTAATGAAAGGCTGTTGAGAGTTGTCAGGACTACCGGGAAAGCCAATGAAGAAAGTTTAGAAAACTCTGACAAGGGCCTCCCTGGTGGCGCAGTGGGTTAAGCAACGCACTATGAAGCAAACCGCAACCACTGCAGCATGAGTTCGATCCCTGCTGCCGGCCAGGGAGGGGACCCACATGGCGCGGCAGACCTCTCCTGCTGTGCCCGCTGCTCCCCTCAACAGTGTACTTCCGTTGATCTGCCTGTTCTGCTCCCCGCTCTGTCTGTGGTGAATCCTCTCACCCGCCCCCCACACCTCTGTCCTGTACCCCAGTGCTTGTATGCATAAATAAATAAATCTTTAAAAAAAAAAAGAAAACTCTGACAAAGTGAGAGCTGAGCACTAGAATCATCGCCAAAATTCCATGATCACAGACCGGGGTGGGGGGCGCTGCTGCCAGGACTGCTGCACGCTGCCGCCGACACCCCCAGGGCTGGGCGCTAGACTCTGCAGATGGTGCCTTTGCCACCGGGACAGTCTCCTCTGGCCTTGCTTCTCTGCACCACTAGCTGCTGGTCAGATCTAGACCCCGGCCAACACGCTGCCTGTGCGCTCGCTGCAGAGTGTTCTGGGCAGGAGCGTCTCCCTTCTGCCATGAGCTGGGCTCTGGCTCCTGCCGCAGTGCACACAGTGGGAAGTGGCTCACGGAGAATCCAGGCAGGAACCAAAACACAAAAGAAAAAAACCACATGGCCCGACCTCAATCCATGGCCGTTATTTTATGAAACTTTCTATGACTTCCTTAAGTCCTTGAAGCTGTTGCTTTTAACCCCTCACTCAGCAAGTACTCTGGAACATAGTTCAAGGCAAAATTAAAATGTCACAGATTTATATACAAAGATGTTCACAGCAGCATAAGATAGCAAAAAAAGAAAAAAGGAGTTAGCCTGAATCTACGATAGTAATAGAAAGTTAGATAAACTATGAGATATCTACAGATTAACTGTGCAGTTACTAAAAAGGATTTTTAAACACTTTCACAAAATATAATTTAAAAGAATTTTACAATATTTATATATAAGCTTTCACAAATGTGCATATGTGAACATGTCAGTAAAATATGAGGATATATATGAAGACATTAGAAGAGAGTACGCCAAAATGTAACTGGTGATAGAATTAGAAGGTTTTTTTCTCTTCATTAGGGCTTTTCTGTAGTTTTTGCAGTGAGCTGAAGAGTTAATGTTTAAAATAAATCCATTGAGAATAAACCTTCGGTGCCATTTTTATCCTTTGTATTGTTCTCAAAAAGAGCAGTTTTTCCCAAACAAACCTCAAACTAAGTTCTCTGAATTGCTTCATTTTTCTCTAGTGTTAGAAGAACACGTCCTTTCCCATATAATAGTTCCTCCTTCACCACCTGTTTGTTCCCACTGCCCTCTATATCTCCATATCATTATTCGATTCTGCAAACCCTTTTTTCCCCAGCCCTGCTTATTAGCTCAGCTGACACCTGCCTGAGCTTCTCTCTCCAACCTGCTCGCTCTTCCCTCTGTTTATCCCAAAGAGGCTCTGAAATAGTCATCTCTAAGGTTTCCATTACTTTTCTCTTAGCCAAACCTGGAGCTCTCTTTTCAGTCTCTACCCTTGTAGCTTTGATGGATGCAAGAAACTATTGATCATTTCATCTTGTCTGACATACTCTTAACATAGGGTGGGTCTGGTAGACTTGGTATTTTTCTTATTTTTCTAAAATGAGAAGGTGCACTTCTCAGTGTCTTAACTGACTTTGCTTTCTGCTAATCCTTGCAATCAAACACGTCTTCCTGTGTCTCCTGCTCCTGCACCTCAGTGTTTGTTTGTTCCTTTCCTAACCACCCGACTTACTGTCTACATAGTGGAGCCAATAAATCAAAGTATTGATTTTGACAGACCTTTGCCCTCCATGCAGGCTGCCTCCCGGAGCCAGCTCAGCTTGCACAGCAGGCCCCAGTTCTCCAGCTTTATGGTCCTAGAAACTCAGTCTGACCTCTATCCTGTGCTCCCGCATTCATGAATCCTCTTAGCCACCACTTTCACCAGCAAGAGACTGTCCAAAAATTTCACTTGTAGGAATATAAAGAAACAAACAAGCAAAAAAGGGAGCTCAAAGAAAAGAACAACAACAGTCAAAAAAAAAAACCACAATAAGAACAAAAAGACAAAGACAAATCAAAGGCACCTTGATGGGGTGAGGGAGGGCCTGGGATGAAGGCAGAAAGAGCACAAGAGACTGAGGTGACCGTGCACTGGTGAAATGGTGGTGGGAACTCCATGGGGACTACAACTGATGTCAGATATGTATAAATAATTTAATAATAATAAAAAAAGAGACTGTCCAAAAGTCTAATTTTCAGCGAGTGCAGTGGACTCTGACTCTGCTTCTCTGCTGTCTCCTGGATTGCAGCCTAACTGATCTCTCCACCTGGCTTTGAGACTCACCTCGCACGCTCTCTTGTATCACTCTCAGCTTCATGGCTGAGGTCTCCGACCTTCAACCAACCCACGACCCCAAAGGTGTTGGCCTATATTCTGTGTATGGGATTCTTACTAGACTAGGAGTTGAGTTCTAGACTATCCAAGTTAAATGTCTTTTCACACATGCTGATAGGATGTTTCAGCCAGTAGGATTTGACCTGTGGTGATGCAAATATACACAATAACAATCCTCGTCTAAAGTTTCTTGATTCTTGACTTGACTCATCTACCCTCATGACTTCATATTTATGCTACCACCAGCCTCTCTGTGTTTTCTGTACCCTTACATACAATAATCTGTAGTACATTTCTTGAATTTCTTGCTCGCAGAGAAGTTTATTGATTTGTTATTTCTTCCAGCAAGCACATGTTAAATACCTACCAGTTGGCACTGCAGATGGTCAGAGGCTAGTCAGGGAGTTAGAATAAATAAAGTGCTGTTCCAGTTAGAGGCATGTTATTGCTAGTGACAGAAGTCCTGGTTCAAACTGGCTGAAGTGAAAATGGAATGTGTTCACTCATCTACCTGGCACGTCTCAGACGAATCTGGTTTCCTTCAGGCACAGCTGGATTCATGGCTCTTGAATGCTGTCTTCCTCTTTCAGTTCTGCTCTGTTTTGTGATGGCTTCATTCTCAAGGGCTCTAAGCTATGGTAAGACAGATGTTAACAGTGCCAGGCCCACATCCTCTGAGGTTCTGACACAGTGGAAAAAGTGCAGCCTCTCACAGCCCCAACAAAGGTCCCACTATATCTTGTGATTTCTCACAGGGTTATGTGCTCTTCCCTGAATAAAGAGTTGTGCCAGGGGTATTTGATGCTGTGATTGGCCAGACTAGAATCATATGTCCTCTCCCTCTAGCTGAATGTAGAGTCAGCTCTACCAAGTCCTTAAATTAACAGCGAGTGACATGAAGGGTCCCCTGAGAAAAAAAGCGACAGGTTTGGGACGGGTAAACATGACGATAATTTTAAAAGCTCTCGGTGACAGTCATGGCAGCCAAGTACATGGGTGTTTCTGATAAGTGTGTTTAGATAGTTACAAACAGGATCAAGTCCGACAAAGGAAGCATTTGACTATATACAATAGACAAAGGAGTCACTCCTCCCTTACCTCGTTCCTGCCTTCTTCCTGTCAGCAAAATTTAGTGAGTGCCTATTTTGTTCCAGGTGCAGAGTATAGATTGTACTAGATGCTAGCCCTGCCCAGAAGACAAACTAGTGGAGAAGAGAGGTGGTCAGGGCCATGGGCCCATGCTGCTTGAGATTTTCTCTGAAGAATGCTTTAAAAATTATTTTTTACAAAATTCAAAAGACAACTCCATGTATTATATTTACATCATCTTTGCCCAGAACATCTCAATAAATTCTGTTTTGTTCAGTGCTTGGAATAAGTCTCTCTGGTATGCCTTCTTAAATAGTGGAAACTCCATAATCCACATTTTAAAAATGTTTTCCTTAGGCTGCTATAAAAGCTAGAGTTAGTAAAACTTACGCTTAACTAAAATTAGCTTTCCTGACCCTAATTTTTCCTTGAGATTAGTTTGATTTTTTTAATTTAGTATTTGGGGTATGGTTTTGTGGTTTTATGGTGCCTATGACTTTCTATAGTAAGACACCTCAAAATAAAGAAATATGACAGATAACAAATACATTCCCTTTTATTTCAACTTTTACCTTAACAGTCTCTGCTTCCGGTCTATGTCAGATTGTTAACATATCTCCCACAAATGCCCAGTCATCTCCCTTCCTACATGCAGAAATTTCCATCAGTGTATGCACAGCTTATCAGTGACTGACCATGTATTAAAATGGAGACATGGGTATAGACATGTTTATAAAAGCCATCAATGTAAAAATATTTTTGTGACATTCAAGATCCAACAAATAAGCCTACATTCATTCTTTTTAAGCTGTGGGTTATGTTTTGTTCTGTACTAGAAAAAGAAAGATTGAGACCAGCAACACAAATAATCCAGTTTTAGGGAATACATTTATATAGTGTTTTTCAGCTGGAGACATTTAGCAATATCCGGAGATTTTCTTGATTGTCTTGTCTCCTGGGATCTTGTGGCTGCCGGGGATGCTACTGAACAAGCTGGAGGGCACAGGGCAGGCCCCACAATGAAAAGCTGTCTGGGCCAAAGTGGAAATCTCACTCTTGAGAAACCTTGCATTCATAGGATTTTCAGAATTCTAAACCCTGAAAGGATTCAAAGCAAGTTTGTAATTTAGGCTGACAACAATCCTAGAGGCCATTTAGTCCTTGAATTATATCATCCTGGAGCTAACAGGCAGCGTCATTTAGTCCAGTCTCCCTGTTTTCTGATCGGTAATAGTCACTGGAAAAAAGTGACCTGAAGCCACAGAACACCTCCACCTCCTAAACCAATGATCGAGCCCCTTGCCTCGCTGTACTCTGTCTCCTATTCTGTAAAAAGAGATGATAGACTTGCCTCAGATGGTTACTGTGAGAATTAATTAAAATTAATAGATGTGAAGTGCTCGGTACCCTAGCTGTCCCCGTGGAGTTGCTGATAAATGGCGGTGAGGGCGGAGATGGTGATGACTGTTGCTGTTGCTGCCCGTGGTCACTGAGCTGATTCCCAGCTTGTGTGCCCCTGTGCTGACTCTCAGGCCCGATGTCTTTCTACGACCCTGTCTGAGAATCTGCGAAGAAAGGTTATAAGGGCAACTCAAGGGAGATTAAAGAGGAACATCTGGAGAGCAGCTTAAGAGCTGGTAATGCAAGACAAACTTTGAACAAATGTTTTCCACAAAAGGCAGGGAGCAGGAATTGTAGGTAGGAGTCTTCAGGCAGGTCTAAAAGACACTGACTCCTGCCTGCAACAGGCTACCTTCTACCTTCCCAAAGCTCTGTGGATGGTGTGCCAGGTGATGTCACCTCCGGGAAGGACAGAGCCTGCATTCAGATGATTATTATCAGACCCTTAGAGACCTGACCGTGCCTCACAGCTCTTACAGATGTCTTTGAACTGTCAGGATGGTAAACAGTCTCTCTGGGGACCCTTTCAACTTTTAAGCTTCTGGCTTCTGTGATGTTCAATACATTTATGGCCCTTGTGCTGGAAAAATCATGTGACATTGTAGATCCTGCCCAGTAGACATGCAGACAGCCACAGGTCTCCTAGTTTATGATTTGTGGAGTAAAAAGCACTTCATGAGGCTAATTCAGGCAACATGAGCATGTGATCCAGATGTTGTCTAAAATGGCTTCTCCCTCTGAAAATACCCGTACATTATCTAACCAGTAATTCTGTGAAATAGGTTTGTTTTCATTTTCTTAAAAGACTTATAAAAAATCCTTTTTGGTTTTCATGTGAGTTGAGTTTTTATTTCTCTTGTTAGGTTCACCAGCTAAATTACATTTTGTTGTTTCTTAGCTCAGATATAATTGACCTATAACATGTGTATGTTTGAGATATGACAAGGTGTTGGGCTTGATATGCTTGTATACTGTAATATGACTACTATAGTAACATTAGTTAACACCTTTATTATATCACATTATTATTTCTTTTTTGTGCAGAGAATAAGGTCTAGTCTCCTAGCAACATTGAAGTTTACGATACAGTATTGTTGATTGTAGTCGCTATGCTGTATATTAGTGCTCCAGTAACTGTCTACTAGTTGCAAGTTTATACCTTCATACAGCATCTCCTCAGTTCCCCACCCCCAACCAAATAAATTGCCTTTAACCAATGACTTTCTATAAAAAGTAGCAGATTTCAAAAGCATAGATTAAACTCTCTTAAAAGTAAATTCCATTCATTTAATAACCTTCTCTCATCTACCCCACTTGTCGGCTTGAACTGCTAAAATTTTCTAGATAATTAGTATTTAAAGGTATTTTTGCTTGCATTTTAACAGGTTGGTGCTTCCAACTAGTGTAAAGTAATTTTTAAAAATTAATGAGAACATTGTTGGTACAACACAAGTTGGTACATGTGAAACAGTGAAGCATAGTTGATTGTTAGTTTGTATGTGTGACATTTGAAATGCACAAAGCAGTGGAGAAGAACAGTGGGAGCTGGAGAGCGCCCAGGGCCCATCTAGACCCTTCCTGCAGGACATGCAGGGACCACAAGGGCAGAGAGGTTAAGTGATTTCCCCCAGTCACACCCGAGTTGGAAGCCAGAGAGCCGACAACCAACCACACAGCGCTGCCGGGCCTTAGGCATGTGCTCATTAATTGTTGGATCTTGACAAGGAAGAATTTAAGATTTGGAATAATTCAAAATCTTCTCTAAGGTTTGGCCGTTTTCAATTTTAAATGCTTCCTTTAGTATTCTGTATTTTAATTTGACCTTCAACTTTTTTTTTTTTTTAAGGTGCTGTGTAATGGACCAGGAACATGTGTTCCTGTATGTATCTCTGCTCTTCTCCTTGGGATACTCGGAATAAAGAAAGTGATCATTGTCTACGTTGAAAGTATCTGCCGAGTAGAAAGTTTATCCCTGTCTGGAAAGATTCTGTTTCACCTCTCCGATTACTTCGTTGTTCAGTGGCCAGCACTTAAGGAGAAATATCCCAAATCTGTGTACCTCGGGAGAATTGTCTGACCAATGACAACTTGCAGTCAACAAGGAAAAGAAGCTACATGTTGATTGTTTAAGGGCTTTTGGAAGTCCTGAAATGTTTTGATGGTCAAGAGTAAAAAATGTATAAATAATTCAGGGAAGAAATGAGGCTGCTTTTATAAAAGAGACATTAATAAACTTATAAGTATTTGCATCTGTGCACAAACTTTCTTTTCTCTGTAGACGTGTCTATCACTACCTGACCTAGTCTTCTGACTTGTTTTAGTGATGTTTTCTAGATCCACATAGAGAAGTTGTATGATTAATGATATTTCCTATTCAGCAGCTTCTTTTTTTTTTTTTTCCCCAAAGCATTCTCCGTTGTCAAAGGGAAAGAAGAAGAAAGGAATTTCTTAGTTTTTGTTCAGCTACTACAGGCTTTATTTCCTGTATAGCAGCAGTGAAGTCCCCAGTGAATCCTTCAGCATAAAGGAAACAATCCTGTTAGCCTGAATTCATGACAGCTTGCGCTCCACAGAATTCCAGAACCGTAAGTTCTTCAGTCTTATTTTGTTCTTCATCTTGCTTTATGAGTAGTGGACCTCAATCAGAATACTTTTTAAAAACCTTTTGTTTAATGGTTCAAATAAATTCAAAGGTGACCGTTGTCATAGTAATAAAAATATGATTCTTTTTATCTGCAATCCAAACTCTCAAAACACTTTTGTAAATGTTTTAGTAAATTCATACTGTCATGGTTTTAGTTTTGATATTTTGAGATGTTTAGACTCAACAGAGTATGTACTTACTAATCGTTCATACAGTGCTTGCTATATGCCAGGCGTTTCAAAATGCTTTTCAAATGTTTATTTAATCCTAAAAGCAACTCAATGAGATGGAGACTGTCCTTATCCCCCTATTTAAAGGTGATTTGTCCAGAATCACGTGACTAGTAAGTGGCAAAGGCAAGCTCCAAGCCTAGCAGCCTGGACTGAGAGCCAAGCCTGCTTTGTGAGTGTGTGGCCTATATAGTCACAGGGGACCCGACACTGAGCAGGGTCCTTCCTGCATTTGGTTCAGTACTCAGCTGTCATTCTATTGAATTTCTTCAATATTTTGAGTAGAGGACACATATTTCATTCTGCTTTGGATCCCTCAAAGTGTTTTGCTGGTCCAGATTGAGAATCTGTGCTCCTGATGAAGCCATGTCAAGTACAACAAAATTACAAGCTTAAAGGAAGTCCGGTTAGGGCCTCCCTGGTGACGCAAGGGGTTGGATACCACACTGTGGGGCATCCTCCACTACTGCTGCATGAGTTCGATTCCCGGCCAGGGAGGTGGGTCATGTGGTGCAGCAGACCTCTCTCCTCTCTCCTGCCTCGCCCACTGCTCCCCTCAGCAGTGTATTTCAGTCAGTCTGCCTCTGTCTCTGGTGAATCCTCTCACCCCCACTCCTCTGGCCTGTATTCCAGTTCTTGTGTCCATAAATAAATAATTTTTTTTTTTTAAAAAAAGGCCAGCTAGGTAACTCCTCAATAAACAGGAATTCCATCCCCCCCCCCCCACTCCTTAAGCTCTGTTCCTTTAACAAGGCAGCACACACTGAGAAGACCTGTTGTAGTATTTTAATTTCCTTCTTTTTCTCTTAACCTTCTCTTCATAAATATGCTATAAATCTAGAAGAATGCAAAGAAATTAATTAAGAGATTGACTTTTAGTGAAGCAAGCCTGCTGACCTTAGCCAATGTAAAATTTAAATGCCAAGGCTAATCCAGCCTTTCTTGTCCTCTTAGAACATTTCTTTCTCTGAATCAAGCTAGTCTATCTGTCCTGGGGACATTTCCCAGGTTTTCTGCTGGAGAAATGCATGGCAGGAATCTCAGAACAGCGAACGCACTTTGCTGTGTGGATTCACGACCACGGCCAGCCAAGCAGTAGTTCATATCCAATTCTCAAATTTCAGGTGCTGACTCTGTATTCGATGACATCAAGGTCTAGTGTATCACAGTACGTTTGTGTGGTTCAACCAGGAGCTGAGATGAAATAAGCCTCTACTATCTAAAGAGAAAGTGGTGTGTGTGTGTGTGTTTACAGGAGGCCAGCACAAGTTTTTTATTCCCCTTTGACTTGTTTCTGTGCTGTACTTTGTTCCTCCGTGGCACTAGGTAAATAGTTGAGTGAAACTGGACTGTGTTCAGTTCTGTTATGCCTGTCTGGGCTTCAGTTTGCAGTTGGGGGGTGGGGGGTGGGGGGTGGCAGCGCCATGAGTAATGCACTGCAGAGGTTCTGGTAGGCCCGCGTTTACAATGCTTAGGCCAGGGGGAGTTGTAGAAAAGATGCTGTGGTTTTTCTGCAGAAACATATGTCCCAGATGTTTTGCAGAGCCTTAATCTAGACAGTGGCTAGCCTGGAATGTCAGAGAAAGAATCTATATGTGCTATCTCAGTAAGAGTTTAGAGATACCTTCCCGGTTCAGGCCACTGTGTGCACATGGAGAGTCAGAAGTGGGCACAGATTATCACACCTTCTCGCTCAGTTCCTGATTATTTGCTAAACAAGTGCATGTTGTGCTGTGTTATTATTATGACTGATCCGAGTTCTCAAGGTCACTCTAGTGAAGGTGCTGATTTGAGTTTATAGCTGATTTAGGGGCGTGGTTTTCCTGTCTCGCATTGCTGTGACATAGGATAGCTTGTGCTCCAGTCTCAACTGTGAGGCTCACTAGCTAGCTTGTCCTTTCCAGTTCCCCCCTTAAAACACTGTGGAATGCCACTTGAAGAGGCTGTCCAAGAAGAATTCACTGCACATCCTGCCCACACCTACTTCCCTGAAAGATTTTTATCTACAGCTCAGCCATCCCAAAGGGTCAGCTTGCCAGGTCAGAAAATCTGTTCTGAGTAGGACATCCAGAAGTCATCACGGGAAGCTTTAGCCTAGAGCCAAGAGTGCTATGAAGCACTGTCAACAAGAGAGTGTTGTACAAATTTAAGTTGAATAGCGAAAGGTCCTTGCTAAAAGGGTGGTGACCCACACTTCCCTTATAAAAGCAACTTGAAACACATGGTTTATTTGGCCTTCTGCTAGAGGTTATAGAATCGGGAAACGTGCTACCCCTACTGTTCAGTTCCTTTGGAAAACCCCATCTCACCAAAAGGAATTTGATAGCAACATGTTAAGCATGTTTTATGGGTAATAAGCACATCACTGAACAGAGAACAGATTGATGCTCATCTGGTCAGGCCCTGGTGGGCAGGTGAAATGGGCAAAGGGGGTAATTATGTGATGGTGAAGGAAACTAGACTCTTGGTGGTAATCGTGGTGTAATTTATACAGACGCCAAATTGCAGTGTTTATGCCAGCAATTATACAGTGCTATAATCCACTGCTATCTCAATAAAAATTATTTTAAAAAATAGAACATCGTGAGTATTAAAGATCATGTTCCTGCAGCTCAGGGTTTGGGGCTTGTGGAGTTTCATGCCTATTTCAGCTTCAACACACAAAGTGCATATGTGCAGATTCTCTTGTCTGCCCTGAACTTTCTCTGTTCAGGATCCTCACTCAAGCTCTCTAAAAATGAATTGTCTACAGCTATGTTCTTGTTATAAACTCACTATAAACATAGATCTGTCATAAGATCTTCTTTCCCTCCAGAGTATTAAACTAAGGCTAGCCTCTGTCATGTCTCTCAAAGAACAAGTTTTAGAATCGTTTTGGGTTTTTTACTCTTTCTTTTATACACATATAGTTGGTTGCCTGTATATGTGTGTGTGTGTATGTGTGTGTGTGTATCTCCAGAATTTTCCCTCATTCTCTCACCCTCTCTTTGTTATCTAAATTCACCCATCGATTTAGCCTTTGAACTAGGCCACATCCACCCTTTCCTTTTCAGCCTATAGTCCTAGCCTAAGCTAACACTTTATGAATGTCTTGTTTTATTAGCACATTTTTTTGAGGAACTGAGATACAGAGAGATCAAGTAATTTACCCTAGATTATATGACCTAAAATGACACAGCCTGCATGTGAACCAAGACACTCCAGCTGCAACCATACTTAACTGAACATCTATGTTAGGTATTAAAAAAAAGTGTTAGAAAGGAAATAGCGTGCTAACCTCTGTGACATAGACACTCATACCAAAGGTTAGCACTAGTCTAGAGAGACATATTATCATCTTGGAATACCTTGTGCTTAGAAAACTTACGGAAAAAAGAAATGAATTATTTTGCTAGTCATTTGTTGTTTGCCTTACTTTGGGGTCTATCCCACATACTACTTTGGTGTCCGTGTCCCCTTCTCAGTCACACCTGTCACAGTTATGGACAAAATCTATGTGTTAATTAACTTTATAAATCCCCATGTTTTTAGGCTTCATCTGGGCTTATTTAGTTACTTAGGTAACATTTAGTTATAGTTCATCTAGACCACTGGTTCTCAAACATTTTTATCTCAGAACCTCATTTCACTCTTAAAAATTATTGAAGAATCCAACAACCTTTTGTTTACATGCAAGGTTTTTGTACTTTCCACATTAGAAGTTAAAGCTTTTAAACTCAAGCATATACAAAGATATATTCCATTAACTATCAGACCAGTGATATCAAATACTAAGTAGCATTAGAAAACTAAAATCATGAGAAATGAGAGGGGGAAAGACAAATAAAATTGAAATCCTTCTACATTGTGAGGATGTAGAATGGTTTAGCAGCTATGGATAGCAGGTTAGCAGTTCCTGAAGAAGTTAAACATAAAAACATTACCACATGACATAGCAGTTATCTTCTCCTAGGTATATTCCCCAAAACATGTTCAGACAATGACTCACACAAAAATGTTCCTATCAGTATTATCCATAATAGCCAAAAATAGAACAACTCAAATATCCAACTAATGAGTGGATTTTTTTCAGATGTGGCATATCCATATAAGGGAATTCTATTCAATCACAAAGAAGAAATGAAGTACAGATATTGACAAGCTTCACTATAGATGAATGAACCTTGAAAACATGCTAAGCCAGTCTTAAAAGACCACATAGTTATTGCATTTATATGAAATATCCAGGATAAGCAAACCATAAACAGAAATAGATTTGCTACAGGGTAGGGACAACCCAGAACCCTCAAGCCTGTACACTTTAAATAGGTTCTGCTACCTGCCACATCAAGATAATCATATTCTAGTGTGTAAGACCTGTAATGGAAAGGAACTTTAATACAATCAATGTGCAGTAAAGACAAAAGATAAAATAGTTTCCAAATCAACATCTAAAGTTACCCACTATTCATGGGTAAATAAATGGCCAGCCAAGCAAGGTTAGCCCAAAAGTTTGCCACAAATCTAAAGCACTTCCTGAAGGGAACCCATAGAAAAGGGGCAGAAAGGGCCAGACAAGTCTGGAAAGAAAAGAGCAAAATCAAAATAAACACTGCCATTGTTATCCTCCCCACAGGTCTCACCCATGTCTATTTCAAGCATCTCCTTCCATGTCCCCCAAGATCCTGGTACAAGTCCAAGACTGAGAAATAAGTTCAGCTTCTTCACATGTCTCTCTGCTCCATGTGCTCCATCCTCCTCCTTTCTACCTGTCTCTCTGCTCCATGTGCTCCATCCTCCTCCTTTCTACCTCCAGTCTCCTCTCCTGCTTCTCCCTTCCTCCCTGCTCAGCTGGGAGCTGGGAACCTGGAATCTTCTCTTTCCCTGGGGACCACCTTGTTACAGATTCACTGTTTCTGAGGTTGGGAAGAACAAAAGGGGGTGAGGCATGATGAATATGGGATTTGAGGATAAGAATGTTCCAGAATTAGATCATGGTAATGCTTGTACAACTAAATGAATACACTTAAACCACTGAATTTTACACCTTAAGTTAGTTTTATGGTATGTGAATTTCTCAATGAAAAAAAATATTAATATTTTTTAAAAATCTACCCACATATATTTATGGGTGTGTATATTATAAAAAAGACAAAACAAAAAACTAAACACAGCAGCCAAGAAGCTGCTACAGGGAGTGTTTTGCTGATTCTATCTCTGCCCACTGCCAGACTAAACAAACAAGGAAGGTGCTGGAGACAAAGCCTGGCCATTGAAGATGGGCTGAGGAGTAGATGAAAGGGCAGAGTGAGAGAGACCTGGAGGAGGTGGTGTCAGCATGAAACAGCTCCTTCCCCCTCCTCCTCACTAAAGGTGCCTCATAGGGGCCCCACAGCACAGAGCCAAGGTGAGGGAGGGGAGCTCTCAGCAGGACCTGGCCCCTCCCGACTTGATTTGGAGACTGACTCTCTCCCTTTCAATCTACATTGGCCTGAGTGACTTGAGTCCCTGAACATCTCATTGGGGTGAACTCTCAGAACCCATTCTCTAGTGCTGTGAGGAGCCGGAGCCACATGAAGAAACCATCTGTAGGTGTTCAGTTCGGTCGAATCAGACTACAACGGAGTCATCTCAGTCCAAGTGCTAGACGTGACATGTGAGGGGAGAAGTCTCCAGATGATTCCGCCCACCTCTGGAGTCACTCCCAGCCTTTCTAGTCTCTGCAGCTGAGGCTCCCACACCACAGGCAGAGAAAAGCCTGCCCTGTGTGTCCAGCGAATTGCTGATCCACAGAGTCCATGAGCAGTGTGAAATGGTCGTGGTTTTCTGCCATTAAGTTTTGGGGAACTTCATGACAAAGCAATGGGTAATTGGAATAGTAATCTTTCAGAGGCAGCCAATTTCTCCAAAGTTTGGTTACTTTGGCTTAATATTAGGAAAGGAAACGATTTTTGCCCCGAAGGCAAAAGGAAGAAAATGTATTTCTACACTGTGGATAGGAAAAGGATTTTTCCCCCTGCTCCTTGGCCTGCATGTGGCAATGAAACAGACACCAATGAATTCTTTTAAATCTTTTAACCATATGCAGATGAATAAGCAAATGGCTGGACTTGATTCCTAATTTCTTTTCCTTCCCTGTATAACTGAAGGTCCCTCCTCCCCAGTAAATGTACAGAAGTCATGTATCATGTATATAACAATTAGCAAGAATGCAGAAGAGATGGCTTCTGAGCATGAAGCCCCAATTAACAGCCAGGCCGTTCAACTGAAATAAGAATAATTTTTCTTGGCAGGCAAATGTGTAATCTTTTTTTCCGTCTAGCTTGAAATCCTTTTTTTTTTTTTCTCCCAGTCTTTTTAGGATAATGATTTAAAATTCAATGACTGTAAAAAGGACTTTAAAAAAGTTTTCAGTGGTGCGCCAGTGATTGAAGTGTAATAATCTTTCAGAGACATCCAGCAGGGTCACTCTCCCCAGCCCTGAGCCCAGAGTGAGTTGCCAAACCCCAAAATATGCAAACTGAGACCAGTTAACAGAAATCAGCAGCAGGCAGGATGAAGGAGTCTGAGATGACAGTCTTACCCTCTCTCAAAAAAAGGGGGGAAAGAATTTTCATTCTTCAAAGTCAAGGGAAGGAAAAGAAGACTTTTATGGAAATACCATATTCTGAGTTGGCAGAAATTCAGTAAGAAATAAAAATTATCCCAAATGTTCCCTGTTTCAGTTTCAGCCTGGCAGCCAAGCTAAAAGAGGTTCCATTTTCAAGCTGATTGCCCGGTATCCGCTGAACCTACAACTCTGCAAAGCTTTTAGAAGGACCCAGGCTTTGGCCACTGATTTCCTGATCAAGCAAGCCGAGTCTAAAGCTGCCGGATAGAGAGTGTAAACTGTTCATCAAAACTTACAGAAAAGAAAGTATTCATGTGAACGGATAAAAATTCTAAGAACTGATCCAAATTCACTGTCAGAGTAGAAAGAAAGAAAGAAAGAAAGGGAGAAGAGAGGGAGTTTATAGATGAGCCAGGATTAGCCATGGCAGCTGCAATGCAGTACATGGGCACCATCATACAAACTCTCATCATATCTTCCCTCTATTTTTGTATATGTTTACACACTTCCACAGTTAAAAGTTTTAAAAATATAAATCATGTAAGAAATCATCACAGGCTAAAAAATTGGAGAACATACTGATCAGAGAGAAAATGAAGCTAGGTTTGAAAATGAGCACAAGAAAAAATAGAACAATTACTTTTATTTCATATTGACTCATAAAGTCAGTCTGCAGGTCTGATTCCTGAACCTGTATAGGCTTTTCTGACTTAAAATAGTTCTAGACTTTGGGTTTCCCTGTGGCACAAGAGGTTAAGCACCGCACTATGAAGCATCTTCAGCCACTGCAGCACAAGGTCAATCCCTGACCAGGGAGCTGACCCACATGGCACAGCAGACCTCTCCTGTCCAGCCCACTGCTCCCCTCAGCAGTATGTTTTCAGTAGATCTGCCTGTTCTGCTCCCCACTCTGTCTCTGGTGAATCCTCTCACTCCACACACACACCTCTGGCCTGTACCCCAGTTCTTGTATGTATAAATAAATAAATCTTAAAAAAAAAAATAGTCTGGACTTTTCAAGACAGGTTATCAAGAACAAAATGTCACATGGGTCTTGATTCAGGAAAGGGCTGTGCCTCTCCATGTTCAGTATAACATCAAGTTGACAAGACCTGCGAAGGAGGCTTTCAGATGCCACCTCTCCCTGAAGACATCCCCTTTCTCCAAGGACACACTGCTCGTGATTCAACAAGCCTCCTCTGTGGACTGTGAATGTGAGAGTTCGTGTAGACTTCATGCTGTTGAAGAGATTTACACGCTGGAGCAGGGGAAAGGCAGTGGATGGTGGAAGACTGAGTTTAGGTTCTGGCTTTGCCACTATGTATGGGTTTAATCATGGTTCACGTTCACGTTTCCAGGTTTCCTTGCATGAAGGATTTGGACACAATCCTCTCTGCACTCTCTTCCAACAATATGGCTTGATTGAGAGTAACAATGATGCTAACAAGAGCGTCCATCACCGATCACATTCATCATGCAGGCACTGCACCATGCATGGTACATCACTGACTCTTAATCCTAAAACGTGGGCTACCAGGGATCCACAGTTGCACCCCAAAGGGTGCGACCACCCCAAGCATTTTGTATACCAGCTCTGGTTGCCTAACACTCCAGAATTCCCTGTCTCAGTGGTCCAAGCCTGCTCCTAGGACTCCCCCGGGTCTCTTCCCCAGGTATGTCCTCCTAAGGGTGTCTTCTAGCGGGAGCGAGGATGGAGGAATCAGGCCCTGCAGGCTGGCATGTGGGCTTGACACAAGGGCTCCTCACAGGGCAACGGAACAAGGCAGAAGAGAAGGGAGATAGGCTGTGGTTAGGGAATTTTGTTGCTACTCTGCAATGCTGTGATGTTAGGGGTGGGTCTCATGAGGCATGTGTTAGTATTTCCACCTCCATTTTATAGGGAATAAAACTGAGAAGCAGAAAGCGTGAATAATTGGCCTAAGGTGGCAAGGTGGTTAGCAGCAGAGCTAGGGTTCAGATGACGTCCATGTGATTCCACGTTCTTCCCTTTCATGCCACACAAAATAGGCAGGATCTGCAGATGCCCAGGGCGCTCCTGAGACAGACAGTCCTGAAAAGCCGCACGCCACTGGGTAATTTGCTCTACTTCATTCTTGGTGCCAAGTGAGAAGTGGCAGACAGCAGTGGTGGTAAAGCTTTGTCCAGAAAAAATTACCATGGGAAGTTGATTCAACAGGAAAATATTTGATACAAGAGTATGACAGTTAATCCTGGGATTTCACTTTTTGTACTGAACTTCTGACCCACAGCTGCTAATCCAACCACGGAATATCAAGAAGTTACCTTAACTAAATTTTAACCCTCTTAAGCAAGTCTTTGGCCAATCAAATAAATAGGTCTTTGTTGACTTCCTTTAAACTCTGAAGTCAGGAAATTACTTCTAATATGTTAAGACCCCACCTTCCCCCAAGGACACCCTGAAGCACAGGAATAAAATCTAACCAAACATACTTTCAATTACTATTCATAAGGAAACATCCAGCAAATTATAGGTAATTTGAAAAACAAATTTCTGAACAAAGCTAGGAATATATCCATACAGTATTTTTAGAAGGTAGAGTTTGACGTACTTAATACCAAGTAGTCAATATAGCTATGTTTTGGATACTAACCACAAATAGCTAAAGTTAGTAATAATGATAGTGGCTAGCAGAGTGCTTATTATGTGCACAATTTTTCATCTTTTATGTGTATTCACAAACTTGATCGTCATAACAACTGTGTGAAGTAGTATGATTACGGCAACTTTACTCGCGAGGAAACTTTACACAGAAAGGGTAACAGCTTGTAACTACGATTATACACAAAGGGCTTATCAAAGTGATATTTATGATAGAAAAAAATTTAGTAACAACCTAAATTGGAAAATGTTTACTAAGTGATGGTATGTCTACATGATGAACCACTGCCGTTTTGAAAATTGTGTTCCTGAACAATACTTAATGACTTAGAAAATGCTTAAAATAGTGTATGTAACAAATTTTTACACAGTGCAAACAAGTGTCTATTATGAGCACAATTTGCAAGTCTCTAAACATATGCAAAGCTTTTTAAAAGCTTAAAAAATATAGACTACTGACATGGATATCCATGACTTAAGGAGTCATGTATAAAATGTGTTCCATGGCTTTTTAAGTTTTGTTTTGATTATGTATTACACAATGAAAGAAAATAAAGTTCTAAAAAAATGAATTCTTGTGCACCATTCGTTCAGGAGGTAGGAATCAAAGGAAACATTATATCTTCTAAGAAATACCAAACTGACAAGTTCAATAAAAGCAATTACTTAATAAACATATGTCCATCACTTACTGTTTCTGTAAAACTTCCACAGCATCTTAGGTGACCCCTTTAAAGACACTCAGAAGTGGAGAATCTTGGCTCTATTTTTTTTTAAAGATTTATTTATTTATGCATATAAGAGCTGGGGTACAGGCCAGAGTCCAGGGACATGAGAGGATTCTCCAGAGACAGAGTGGGGAGCAGAATAGGCAGACTGACCAAAACACACTTGTAGGTTTAGAGAAATCAGGTCTTTCCACCCTCCCACCACTGTGATGATGGACACCTGCGGTGCTGCGAGCATTCCAGGGTGGGCATGCGCAAGTGAGTGCACCTGAGCTGGACATGGGCATAAATGGGTGGCGTCATGAGGACACCAGGACCAACAGGACCCACCAGCAGGACCGACAGTACTGACGAGCAGCAGCAGTAGAAAGCAGCCAAGAAGGTGAGATGTGCGGGGGGCTGGGAGGCTGACAGGCCTCCCAGCCCCCCGGCACCCCTGCCTGCCATGGACCTGGTCACCTCTACTAATAGAAGCATAAAAAGCCACCAAGGGCTCCAAGACTCCCCTTCCTTGACCCGTCTGCCCAGAACCATCCCGAACCTTGCTCCTGTGCCGTCCTTCCTGCCGCTACAACACTGCTGAGGGCAGCAGCGGGCGAGGCAGGAGAGGTCTGCTGCACCATATGGGTCTCCTCCCTGGCCGGCGGCAGGGATCAAACTCGTGCTGCAGCGGCTGTGGTTTGCTTCCTAGTGCATTGCTTAACCCTCTGAGCCACCAGAGAGGCCCCTTGGCTCCCCCTGTTTTAGATGATGAAAATGAAGCACAGTGATGACACAGCATTTCCAAGGCCTCACAGACCGTACATGGTCAAGTCAAGGCCGAAATCATTCGTCTCAGCCCCAGCAGCCTACGAAAAGCCTCTCACCAATTTCTGGGCAGGTCAGTGAAACAGGAATCAGGAGTTCTAAGTTCTGTCCTTGACTCTACCATCAGCTAGGGCACAGGGAAAACCCTTTGACCTCTCTAGCTCCTACTTGTTCATCTAGATACAATGCAAGTGAAATCCAGCTTTGGGGAGGGGGGGGCATTGTCACCAGATTTCACCCAGAATCCTCTGAGTGAGATCCCTTAAGTACAGGTGTTGATGTCAACTAAAGATAAGGGGGAATGTAACAGGTGGTCCCCCAGGAAAGGGGAGGTGCCAGGTTCCCTGCCCTACTGAAGAGGGTGGAGATGAGCTGGGAGGAAAAACTAGAAGAAAATCTGACTGAGGAGAAGCAGAAAGAAGGAAGGAAGATCAAGAAGACTTGGAGGAGGCATGTGGATCAGAGGGACATGTGAAGAAGCTGTGCTTGCTTCTCTACCATGGACTTTTACTAGGGACGGCAGGGACATGAAAGGAGACACTTGAAAGAAACAAAGACATGAGTGAGAGACCTGTGGGGAGGCTGACAATGACAGACAGCCTTTATCTTGATTTTGGATAGCTTCATTGTGCTGAGCCATAACCCCTGTGCCACCAAGGAGGCCCCTCCTCACTCTTTTTAAACAGGTGGGGACATAGGACCAAAGACAGGCCAAGACTCAGTGGAGATTGGTCATAAACGCTGTGAGACTCAGTGTTCTATTCCCAGACCTACAGCCCACTGCATCCATCCAAAGCAATAAATTGAGAACAATGGATGTTGAATTGTCATAAAATGCTATTAAAGAATATGCAGTTCAGACACATTTATAACACCTAGATCTTGGATAACTCAGCATAACTCCCATGAGATCTAGTGTCTAGTACTTAAATAACTGATAAAGAGAACACAGCAAAAGGCTGAGATTGAACTTTCTCATTCCTTTTTGGGTTAGAAATCAACTTTAAAATTGACCATTGAAACCCTTGTCTTCATTTAAAGTTATACTTACCCTGTAGGGGAGATAAAGTTAGGGATGTGAAGGGTATTAACTTTTTAGAGTATGCATTTCTATGTATTTGAGTTTTCTCCCTGATGAAGGAATCACCTGTCATTTCTATAACTTAAGCTGAAAAAAAAATATCTCCTATACTGACTCCTACACCACTGGGACTACACTGTGGAACATGCCTTGGTTCCGTGTTCTCTACAAATCTGACACAGCAGTTGATTGTTTTCAATGCTTAGTCTATGGATGGAATTCAAAAGAGAAGGAAACAAGACTTCACCTTATTTGTGGAGCAATTCAGTTATGGTTTTTCTCTTTTGTGCCCCTAACGAAGGTTGGAGACCAAAAACATTTATTAAAATGGAATTTATAGGGCCTCCCTGGTGGCCTGAGGATTAAGTCTCAGCGCTACCATGGAAGAGGACTGAGTTCGATCCCCCGCCAGGGAGCAAATCCACATGGTGCACCAGACCTCTTCTGTTTAGGAGGGAAAAAAAGAATTTATTACTGGATTTATAACTGATGACATTTGGGCCAACTTGCACCTGACCAGACTGAGGAAGCAGAAGCTAAGACCATGAACTCTTGAGCAATATGGCTTCCATCCAGGCTTTCACTCCCCAGTGACCTTGCCCACGGTGACTGCACCCCTGCCATGGAGCAAGTCTGGGTGCAACTTACTCACTTGCACTTCACGTTGGTTTTCTGCCACTTAGCCGGGGTAGCCCTCGGGGCGGACTTCATTTGTTTTGTATTAATCTCCCTTCACGGGATGAACCAGAGCCTGGCTCCTGGTTACCTCCCGCCGGATGTTACAGGCGCTGGGCCAACACTCGCCATTCATCCGCCCATCCGCTCTTCAGGAGACCCTGAGAGACGACTGCCACAACCGCCATTTTTTACATGAGGAAACTGAGCTCAGAGACTTGAGGACACAGGCCTAAAGCTGCCAGAACCAAAATCCCACCTACGAGTGATTCCCAAATTCACTGCCGACACCGATGGTGGAAAGGTGCTTTCCTCACCTTTGTTTGCTGACAGGTGTATTGCTCAACTAGCAGGTACTCAATATGTGGTTTTGAAAGAATGAACAAGTGATACATTTTAAGAAAAAGAATATAAGAGCTTGTTAAAATGTTCTCTTCAACATTTCAGTTCTGTTTTATCTGCCTCTTCCAGGGCCAGGAAAGCAACCTGCATAAGCTAAAATGCAGTAGCCGGGTAAATAAGGAGTTTCCTGACATCCCACGGGGGAGTGGGGGGGGGGGGTTATACAAGGGGTCAGCCCGCGGAGCCTGGTGCCCGGCTGCCTGGCTGCCACGTCCGGCTCTGGCGTTCACCCTCTCAACCGGCCCTTCCTGAGCTTCTTTGTGCCTCAGTTGTTTCATTTGTAAGGTGGGGAGTAGAGTTGTGACTTCTTTATAGGGTTGTTTGAAGATGAAGTGAGTTAATAGATGTAAAGCACATTGTAACTCACAGTAAACACTCAATAAAGAGCTTTATTAACTTAAATACGTTTTTTCAGAGCCCTTGTAAAAGTCCCTACCTTCTTGCAGTAAAGCGTTCTCAGAAAGTGCTGTGGGCCAGGCGGCCAGGGTTACCTTTGTGTTCTTTTCCTGGAGGTTCCTGAGTGTGTCCTGTGTTGACATCACATTATTAATACCTTCTGCTGCCTGGGCTGCAGCCGAAGGTTTTCAAGCTGCCCTGGATCCCCCGAGATTTGCTGCACTTCAGTGCACCTCAAAGCATGCTAACAGGAACTGAAACGGCAGAAACTGAAAGCAGCATTTCAAAAGTCAGCCAAGAAACGCTTGACTGTTTCTTCTTTTGCTGCATATAAAAAAAGTAAATTGAAAACCTCTAAAGCCCACGGAGTCCAGTCTGTTGCATTTCAGGGCGGTTCTGGTTTAATTTTCTAAATACCAGTACAGAGTTTGCATTCCTTCCTTCAACAGACATCTATTGAGTGCCCTAATTCTCCATATACATCTGGTGTCCATCCACCCTGGATTTTCTAGAACAACTCTAATTTTAAATGTCTTTGGCATCTTTTCATGGAAATAAATGAACAAGGGTGGGGGGAAATACTTTGTCAGACCCTCTGGCCAGAATTTTGTTTCATGTTTACTTTTAGCTGTGTTTCTGCTTGCCCCAAAGCTTAGGAACCACCTAGAAACAAGGCAGAAATCCTGCAGGGCTGCTGAGCTAGGGCAGGGCATTACCACTGAGCATCCTCTGTGCCCTCTTTGGAGGAAGAGACTTAAACATGACATTTCTCAACTATAATTCTGGTGGTTTCTTTGGCGGTAGCAATAATGGAATCTAACTTCTTACAGAATATGTTCTTATAATATTTGCTTTTATTCTGACCGTAAGATGTATTACTGGGATAAACAATAAAGAAAGCGATTTCAGTTGTCTATCTGTTACCAAATAAAATGGACATTCTGCTTTTAATCAACCTCACAATAAGAAATGCTGATCCCGTCTCCCTGGTGCATGAGCTGAAGTATAATTACAGTGATAACCCAGAGCTCCAAATGCATTGTGGAGGCTCAGACTTCACTGGTATGAAAAAAGAAAGCATTTCCTTCTATCCCATTTCCTTCTCTATGCCAGCCAAGTGATAGAAATGCTTAGACGCTCATCATTTCATGCTTGTAGTTCTGAGAGCATGGAGGCTGCCTCCACTTCCTTGTTTATGCAACAAGTGGAGGAGAAATCCCCCCTCCTCAGCCTCTCCAGGCTGCTCTTTTGAGGTTCAGCCAGAAAATAAGAAAGAAAAAAAAAAAAAAAAGCAACAGTTAATTCAAGAGCAAGAGATAGTAAGAGTGAATGTTAGAGTTGTAGCCCAGGCAGAGGACTTATTAAAGGCTTAATACAACAAAAACACCTACCCTTTAGTATAAACTTTTTGGTCTGATATATAAACTGAGAGCCTTCTCCTCTCTCAAGGACTGCTAGGCCTGCAGGCTGAAGCCAGGTATCCCCCCAACACTGCCAAACACTCACTGAGCTTCAAGAACCAGTGATGGGGGCCAGGTCAGGGTGAGGGGCAGGAAGAGAAGGAGGCAAAAGATAAGCGTGCTTCTTGTTCCAGAATCTGGTCCCAGCACTTCTGGTTTGATACGCACAGCCAAGCTCTGTCTGTGGGGTGGGATTTTCCATGGTCTGCAGGAGCAGGAGTTCTGGCCCTTTGCTAAGAACCTTTACATGTCAACTCCACCACACCCCTGCCATGGCATCTTTCTAGAACTTTCTCTTAGGACAAGAACAAGGGACCCCAGACTGTTGGGCACTCTGCCCTGACCCTACGGAAGAGAAGCCCTCTTGTTCCCTCTTGTCTGTTACAGAGACAGGGTGTCCTACCTGGAGGGGGCCTAGAAACTGACCCCCTCACTCCTTGTCTGATACTCCAAACAAAGTTCAGGAAGAACGCAGGGTTACGGTAAGATAGCATTATTCTTTATGTGCACGCACACACACACACACACACAGAATTAGCTTAACATAGTTTCATTCTTCTTTTTTTTTAATAAGATATGGTGAGGGCAGAGGAGACCTGAGTAACCTGTAGCTTCCTCAGGTGAGGAAGTTCATTTGTGTCCTGAGGTCTAGGTCCTCTTTTCAGTCTTGTTATTCTGCCTACTTGCAAGCTTCACCTAAGAACTGAGACCCCGTGAGAACAAAGCAGGGGCCAGCTCACGCCCAGGGCCACAAGTACAAACGTCAACCAAACGTCGAACTCGTTGATTGAGACATGTAGGACAGGCTGCTCTGGTCATCTCCATTGTGCCTGACCCTAGGCAAAGAATACATTGCTAATTAATATGCTTTCAGTGCAGACGTGATGGGTTATGGTGTAGAAAGTATAGGCTTTTGCAAATAATTTCTTATATCTTTGTAGAAAATTAGATGTTTTAGTCTATTTCCACAATAACATATCTTTCTTTACCAGGGTAGGAATATTTCAGAGTGGAGACAAGGGTGTGAAAAATATTCCACTTCTGTATGAGTTTATTGCTATTCTCAATGCATCTTGGAGTAAATTAAGGAAATGTTAGCCACTTATAATGGTTAATTTTACTTGTTAACTTGGTTGAGTCCCAGTGCCCAACGAGGTGGTCTGACATTTCACTGGATGTTTCTGTGAGAGGCTTTGGGAGTGATTAACATTTAAATTGCTTGACCACAGGTAAAGGATATTGCCCCCAGATTGTCTCATCCAATCAGCTGAAGTCCAGGATAGAACAAAAATATGACCTTCCCCAAGCAGGAGGGAATTCTGCCAGTTGATGGCTTAAGACTTGAACTACAACATCCACCCTTCCCGGATTTCCGATCTGCTGGGCCACCCTGCAGATTTTGGATTTGCCAGCATCGTAATCATGTAAGTCAATTACTTATGATAAATTTATCTGTATATATATAGATAGAGATATGTATGCATGTATACATATGTAGATATGTGCATATATTTATACACACACACAGAGTATCTATACATAACTTTCTTAGCAGTTAAGTTCCTATGAAGAGCCCTAGTGCACTTCTGCAACAAAGTTCCTGCACATTTCAGGGGTTGACCACAATAGGATCGATAGCTTACTCAAAGAATTGTCCCCTTCTGAAGTTCCTTGTCAGGGAGCAGCTTTTCCCACCCTCCCTGATTCAGAGACCCAGGCATCTTTCACCCTGTGATCCATTATTCTCCAAGCTATCTGAGTGTCTCTGTTTAACCAGCAGAAAAGAAAGCAACAATAGAGGGGACCAGAAAAGACACACATCCTGGTACTCACTCTCCATCACTGGGAGCCAGTCCCGTGATTCCATCAGGAGCCTGGTGGGGCTGGGACCTGTGGTCCTTGACACAGATGCCACCTGCCAGTAACTCTCTGTTACAGAACAGGAAGCGGGAATTTGGTGGCTACCAGTCTCCTTCAGGGGCATTCACTTTCATGTGCGTATTGAGTATTAAGAAGTACTAAGTATTAAGAAGACACAACTTGATTTTTTTTGCCCCCTTTGGTGAATTTGTTTCCTTTGGAAATGACTCAGCCACTTTGGTCAACTTCTTGAGTGCCTGACCTCACACCATTGGACCTTCCAGAGAGTTCAAGTCTAATAAGAAAGGCAAGGTCAACGCCAGTAGAAAGGTCAAATCACACCACAAAGCAGTATATGATAACGTGCAGCGAACAGGAACACTGGTAATTACAATGGTATTCAGAAGAGAGGAAGGACTCCTTAACTGTTATGTTCACAGAAATGTACTTGAATTGAGACATTATGTATGAGTGGGATTTCAATAGGTAGAAGGAGTGGGGAAAACATTCCAAGGAGGGTGAATAGAAAGCATGAGTCAGGAAACAAAGACAGGAATGAGAAAGTAATTTTTGAGATATAGTTAACAAACTAATCTGACTATAGGGAATACTGGGAAAACATTTGTTTTAAAAGGCAAGTTATATCTGGATTATATTTAAATTAAAGTATTATATAAATAATAGAGCTCATTAGAAGATTTTTACAGGAAAAAATATTGTGTTTTTTTAAAAAGATTTATTTATTTATGCATACAAGAACTGGGGTACGGGCCAGAGGTATGGGGTAGGGTGAGAGGATTCACCAAACACAGAGTGGAGAATAGAACAGGCGGATCTACTGAAATACACTGCTGAGGGAGCAGGGGGTGAGGCAGAAGAGATCTGCTGCGCCATGTGGGTCACCTCCCTGGCCAGGAGCTTCATAGCGCTGCACCTTAAACCCTTGTGCAACCAGGGAGGCCCCAGGGGAAAAGAATATTTTGGAAGAACAGTATACTGCCAGTGCACCAGAGGCAGCAAGAGGCCAGAATCTTCCCAGTCCTTGGTCCTACAATTTTGTGTCTTTGCATTCAGACTTTCTTAGTTGCTTAAGGAAAAAGTACAACTTCAGCTAGCTTCAGCAGAAAGGGAATGCTTGGTTCCTGTAAAAGGGAAATCTAGGCTGCATCTGTCTGAGGCATGACTGGATCCGGGAGCAAAAAGCACATCATTATCCAGTTCTATCTTCCTGCTTCCTCTGGCTGCAAAGTCTTCCCACAAGATACAGAACGCGGCACCTGCAGCACATGGTCACGGTGTGGCAAGCCCTGCAGGAAGAGGCAGCCTTCCTAGTGCCTTCAGGGACATGCTGGGATAGGTGCTTCCTGCCCAGGTGTGGTCCTCATGTCCACCCCTGAACCAATATTATGGCCAAAATGGTGGAGTTCCCTGGCAGCGATGGCCTTGTGTCCCCAGGGAGGGAAAATAAGTGTCTTTGGGAGAGTGTCCGGAAGGGTTCATCAGTCCCGTGAATCATTAGATGGGGTTTGCCGTGAAAAAGAGGTTCTGTTATCCAAAGAAGGAAAGGGGTGCAGGCTAACCCCAATCTTTGGCATTAGGTCTTCCTTTTGCCTAAAAATATTTGAAATTCTTCACTAGCTGAAGAAATCTTTGAGTGCCTGTATGTTGGCTGCATTATGTTTTACTGCATCTTACGTCTCATCTCCCTAGAGCACCTATACTAATAGTGCGCGTGCGGTAGACCTGGCCTTTGAATTCTGTCCCAGGAATGTCTCCCAGTCACCTCCATTCACAGTCCCCATCCCTTCCTGCTAACAATGCCCTTGCGCTCCTTGCCTGGCCCAAATAAAGTCTCTACTGGGTTTCCTACCACTAGTCTCTGACCTTTCTCATTCAGTATTTGCTAACACCAGAGTTATCTTCCTAAAACTCAGGTCAGACTGTCACAGACCTTTACATAGAACAAATCCCATAATCCTTTACTCTGGCAGTGTGGTGATTGGCTGAACATCCGCAAGCTCCTCCCATCCAGTGTGTGTGATCCTTTGCAATGCGACCTTGCCACTTCTCTCCTTGGGGAGTGGAGTCCATTTCTTGCCTCCTTGAATCTGGCTTGGTCTCATGATCTGGTTTGACAAGTAAAATGCAGCATGTGACCTGAGAGTTCCGAAGCTTAGATCCAACAGGTCTGGCAGCTTCTGCTTGGCCCCTCTGGAATACTGCCCTGAGAATCTTGTATAAGGAAGCCAGGCTAGACAAATGGAGGATGAGAAACCAGGTGGAAAACTGAGACTATCTAACACTCAGGACCCATCGCCAAACTTTGGAGTGGAGGCCTTGGACCTTCCAGACAGATAATTCTCTAGGTGCTTGTAGGCACATTAATGAGTGCAAGAGAAACAACAGAGGTATCCCTAGCCAAAGTATAGGCCATGAGAAATAATAAACCATTTTAAGTCACTAAAATTTAGGGCAACATGGATGACTGACATAGGTAGAATTGTTAGGATTTGTTTGGAGATGGAGGGAGATGATTACAGTATGGCCAACATTTATTGGGGTTTCAGGAGATAGATAATGAGTTCAGATGAGAAGGTCATGAGGATTAGAGTGGAATGCCCAGTAGGCAGAAATACATGAATCTGGGGCTTTCTATCTTTAGGTCATCCAGTAATAGGGAGTGGATGAAATTACCCAGACCACTCAATGAGTGAGGCAGAAGCCAAAGGTCAGAAGAAAGAGTCTTAGAAACACTAACATTTAAGGATGGGTAGAGGAGGGGAAAATGAGCAGAAGAGATTGAGTTTAGTAACACAGCTGAAATGGAGTGTTTATGTACTTTGCTTTTTTTTTTCACTTTTTATGATTGGTCAAAAACAAGGGTGAATAACGGAAGAAATCAAGGAGTTCCCTGGGATAGTGATGTAAGGTTGTCCCAAAACCAAGCAGTCGTTCTCAGGATGCAAACTATCCCTGGAAACGTAACAGTTTAGGTAGGAGACACTCCCCCGCACATCCAGAGCCCTGGGAATACTTGACTAAGAGGTATGGCAAACCGTATGAAAAAACATCCAGCCAACCTCTGCCCATTCTTCTCTTCACCAGGACAGAGAGCGGAGGGAAACCCAGACAATTTCAGAGACATCTAGACAAACTAGTCACTCCAGTAGAGTGTGGACAGAGACAACCAAGGGACGTGAGTCAAACATTCATGGAAGTCAAACATCATGAGGATAGAGACAAAGACATACAAACAGCAAAGAGAAATTACTTCTGGTTCCCGTGTCTCTCAGGAACACATTTGTATAGCTTTCTGGACTACTATCCAATGGGAGCCTCAATTATTACATTCATCTAGATGTAAGTATTCAATTACATATTTATGCCCCCACCCAAAACTACCCAAACATTTGTTTTTTTTTTTTTTAATTTTAAAGAGCAGGTTTATTGGGAAAAGGGACAGGAAAGTAAAACACTTGCGTAGACATAAGCAGACAGGAAGAACTGCCCTCAAAGGGATGGGTTTGCTGAGAGAGGCCTGCATCGTTGCAGGCAGGCAGCCTTGAGGAGAGCTGCCTCTGCTGAGGGAGGCTAGTGAAGAGAAGCCTCAGCAGGTACAGGTCACAGGCAGGCAGGGGACTGCTGCCCTGCAGAGGAGAGCACTGGTGGAGAGAAGCACTGCGTAGTCACAGGTGAGCAGAAGGATAGCTGCCCTAACATTTAAAATCAACAAAGCTGATACTCTTTATAATACATAGTGTGTGTAGGGTAATCACATCACATCTCCAAACCAAACACAGCTATCTGAAGTTTAGTACCCTTAATTTGTAAACATTTTTATATTTTTGATAGTGAAGCTGCAGCATTGTTTTCAACTCTGCTGTTAAAGAATCCATCTAACAAACACATATTGAGCACCTGTCCTGTGTACAGTTCTATAGGACACACAGGTAGGCAGTGGTATCCTGGTAAACCAGTACTCCAGAAAAAGAAGACCTGATTTATAGCACTTGCTGGTTACTACAGTGTAAACATTGCCAGGATGAATGATTTTAAGCAACCCACGGTTTAATAGCTGGTTTGCAAAAATCCTAAGCATTTAGCTATCCTGAGACAAACATCTAAGAATGAGTCAGATGGAAGAAATCTGAGGTGCCCCAGGAAACAGCACAACTGGGAGCTGTGTGTGAGGCCATGTTGTTGGTTTGCCAATCTAACTGGCACCCCAGGGTCTTGCTGGTGGCATAAGGTGGGACAGCACTATGAAGCTATCAGCAGCCACTGCAGCACAAGTCTGATCCCTGGCCAGGGAGCTGACCCACATGGTGCAGCCAACCTCTCCTGTCTCACCTGCTGCTCCCCTCAGCAGTGTATTTCAGTAGATCTACCTGTTCTGCTCCCCACTCTGTCTCTGGTGAATCCTCTCACCTCCCACATGTCTGGCCTACACCCCAGTTCTTGTATGCATAAATAAATAAATCTTTAAAAAAATCAGCTGATAAACTGACACCCCAGCCCAAGTCAGCACAGGAAACTCCCAATCAAACCGAGGAATCGTAAGTGGTTGTCTTAAGCCATGAAGTTTTGGGATGTTTGTTAAACAGCAATAGTGTACTAACTGATGTGTACTAGTACAGAGTGCATGGAGAAAGGTTAGTCTCTACGGAAGCAAGAATCTTTTTATTCTTCTCTTCTCTTTTGCATTCCCGCCCATACGCACAAACTCCCTGAGAAGTTTCGGGTTCACTCTGCTACACCAGACTTCCTGCACATCTGGTGCTGAACATAAGCATTTTCAGCTCTGTGTTCTTGTCACTTTGGATATGCTGCCAGTCCAATTTTAATCAGACAGAGAGCTGAACAAAGCAAAGATTCATATTTATAACTAATGATTTTAGGAAAATTTGTTTTATTGAAAATCAAGACTGACGATTCCTTGAAGTAAGAGCAGCTGTGAGCAAGACCAATCAAAGGCAGTCAGAGCAATTAATAACACCCTCCTCCTCTGTTTTATGGTCTCCTGTGAATTCTGACACTTCTTATCTCCAGCACTAGTAACAGACTTCAACCAACTATAACTGATTTGTTAAATATTGACTTGCTACAGTATTGAGGTTCCAGGATGCATGTATACCAGGAAACTCCATTCCCAAAGTCAGTATTTTGTATGTGGGTTACCCTCTGTTTTTTCATGCTTTTCAGATCAGACCCCAGCTGTACTTCTCCAAAGGAATTTCTCCTACTGAATATTTCAAAAGACAAGATCTAGCCCTTTGGCCTATGTATTTGTATCATGTGTGAAACATGGTGACTCCAGTGCATCAGAACCAGGGCAATGAAAACACATCACATCTAAATATCAGTCTCCTATAGAAAATGATGATCACAAAAGTCAAAGAATATTTTCTCCCAGGAAGAGGGAAGGGCATAATGAGCAGGGAGGGACCCAGAAAGAAAGCTTTGGATAATGTTCTTAGCTAGAGAGGTCACATGGGATTTGTTTCAGTATAATTTTTTTAAGTATTCTAATAATTTTTTAAAAGATTTATTTATTTATGTATATCATAGCTGGGGTACAGGCCAGAGGTGCGGGAGGTGAGAGGATTCACCAGAGACAGAGTGGGGAGCAGAACAGGCAGATGGACTAAAATACACTGCTGAGGGGAGCAGCGGGCGAGGCAGGAGAGGCCTGCTGTGCCATGTGGGTCCCCTCCCTGGCTGGGGATAGAACTCAGCTGCTGTGCTGCGGATGCGTTACAGTGTGGCGCTCAACCCGCTGCGCCCCAGGGAGGCCCAGTATTCAGATAATTTTTATACTCTTTTGGGAATGTAAGTTTGATTTCACAGTAAGAAAAATAATCATTTTAAAAATAAAGCATTCTGCATTCTGATTCCTTATGGAAGCATAATAATGTTTTGCAGATGAGTTTCTCTAAACTAAGACTCAAAGCTAAGCTGAGTCTTAACTTCCCCAATACTTCAAGACTAGTGGTCCATGGCCTTTCTGGGGTCAGTGGGGCACTAGACCAGAGTGAAGGGTAGAATCTGCATTTCCAGTAGGCCCCCTGGAGGGACTGGTCCAGAATTCTTGTATCGCAGGCCTTCTTAGTTTTAAGAGATGACCAGCTGTTGATATTTAAGCCATTGCTATTAGCACAGAATATCTAAAATGCTAGATATTCTGCTCTTATGATTAATTGTTCATTTATCTCAATGTTTATTTGTAGACCAATCTGCACCAGGTTCTATACTTGTTTATGTTTGTGCTCTATCAATACACATGGGGAGATTTAGACATGTGTGGGTAAGTTATTTTGAAGGCCACGTGGATGGAAAGAAAGAAGGAAGGAAAGCATAGAGGAAGGATGTAAGGAAGAAAAGGAAAGTGGATGGTGAAATATTTGAGAACCTCCGTAGACCAGTCCTAGCACCCCAGCACTATCGATTACTAGGCGAAAGACTGGACTGTTACAGGGTAGGGAGAGGAGTACCTTAGAATTTTTAAACCTGCCTTTTTTTAATGGGTTTTGCCATTTGCTGCATTAAGACAAATATATAAGGTTTTTAATGGAAAGGAATTTTAATATAATTAGGGTATAATATAGAAAGGATAAAGAAAATAGTTATTAAGTATTTAAAGTTACTTACTTTTTTGAGGGTAAAAATTTAGCTAAATAGGATTAGCTTAAAGCAAGACCCAAAAGTTTGCCACACATTTAAAGAACTTTTTAGTAAAGATTTATAGAAAAGGGTTAGAAAGAGTCAGATAAATTTGGGAGGAAAATAGAAAATTAAAATTAAGATGAAAGTTTTTATTGTTAACCTCCCCACAGGTCTTTTACCCACATCTGTTTTAATTAGTTTAAGACTAAGAAGCAAGTGCAGTTTTTTTACATGTTGCTTTGCTTCACATGCCTCCTTTAGGTCTCCTTGCTGTTCTTTATTTTTTGTTTTGTTTTTTTCTCTTTTTTTGCAGAATCTTCTTTCCCTTTTTAGCCTTACTTATATAGGGCGGGACTGGGATTTTGTCACTTAAACTCAGCTGGATTGAAATGTTCTCCTCTGTATAATCAGGACAAAGACATGACCTGTTTTTTAGTTTTGCTGTAAAATTTAGTTGACTTAAACCCTGTACCTGGCATGGAATAAAGGCTCCACACATGTTAATTACATAATGGCTAAAGAAAAGGACAAGACATCAACTCATTAGGATAAAAACCAGATCAAGCTTATTAGCGTCATTATGATGATTACTGGGTTAGTACCCATGGCTTTGTTACAGGGTAGGGAGAGGCTTACCTTAGAACTTTTAAACTTGTTCTTTTTGAATGGGTTTTGTTATTTGCTGAATTAAGAGAAATATATAAGATTTTTAATGGAAAGGAACTTTAATACAATTAGGGTATAATATAGAAAGGACAAAGAATACAGTTACTAAGTTAATCATTTAAAGTTACTTATTTTTTGAGGGTAAAAGTTTAGCCAAATAGGATTGGTTTAAAGCAAGGCCCAAAAGCCTGCTACAAGTTTAAAGGACCTTTTAGTAGAGACTTATAGAAAACTAGGGTTAGAAAGAGTTAGATAAATTTGGGAGGAAAAGAGCAAAATTAAAATTAAGATGAAAGCTGCCATTATTAAGCTTTTTATGGGTTTCTCACCCACATCTGTTTCAGCCAGTTCAAGACTAAAAACCAAGTGCAGTTTCTAAAAAGCAAGCATGTCCCTCTGCTCCACGTGCCTCCTCCACGTCTCCTTGCTGCTCCTTGCTGCTTTTTATCCTGCTTTTTTCTTTTTCCTTTCCTTCTGTCCTTCTATTTCCTTTTTTTAACATTTTCCCATTGCTGCTCAGCTCCACCCACTTAGGGCGGGACTGGGACTCTGGAACTTCCCCTTTTTGGGGGACCACCCTGTTACAGCGTTGGCGTGGGAAAACATTAACATGGCAGGCCTACGTTGCTTTCTGTCAAAAGACCTGCTTGAAAGACTGGCTTTGGTGTCTGGTGATGTTGGTTGGGAGAGGTGTTGGGTTGAGAGAGAGGGACTCTCGGGTTACCTCTGAGGAAAGTTTCATCAGTGTTCCCCCTTCAGCAGCACGCAGTGAATTTCCTGGAGAGTGGCAAAGACTTTTACTTATATCCAAAAGGGCAGGTTTATTATAGAAAGGGAAGGAGAGGATGCTTGCAAAGACACACGTGGGTAGGAAGAGCTAACCCTAGAAGGGACAGTTTTGCTAAAAGAGCAGCCTGCGTAGTCACAGGCGGGCAGCCTTGGAAGAGAGCTGCCTCTGCTGCTTTGCAAAGGGAGAAGGTTGGTGAAGAGATCACCTGCCCTGTCACAGGCGGCAGGAGAGCGTAGCTTGCCAGTGCAGAAAGTGCACTGATACAGTCTTCTTCTCTCTGGGAGGGGTTCATTCCTTTGTGGGATTGTTAACTGCTGTTATAGTAATTATTTCTAGGCTTAGTGCCTAAGGACTTTTTTCTATTTTTTGGTTTGACTGGGTTGATGTCTTGTCCTTTTCTTTAGCCATTTGAGGTCAATTTGAAAGGACCAGTGATATTTTTTTTACAATGGCCCCTAATCTCCATATCCCCCAACCTTCTCTGCAGCTCAATCTGCACTGCCTGGGGACACCTGACTTTTCTATAGCTTGTTTAATGACTATGTTAATCATTTCTCCCTCCACCTCCACATTCTGGTCTTGTGGGCTGGTTTCTGTTTTTGTGAAACCTCCTTCCTGAATTTTCTACTCTTAACCTCTGTCATCTGGAAACTTAGATTTTTGAAAAAGGCTCCCACCCTTAATGGCTAAGAATGGCTCCCTCTGCCTACACTGTTTATACAAGCAACATGGTCACCACTGAACACCTGTTTTCCTTCTGAGAATCAGGCCTTTGGGTGTGTGCCAGGCAGAAGCTGCCTACAGATCAGTCCCCAGGGGATTTCCTCACAGAACTCATTGCTGGGGGATCAAGTTGTCCCTTGTGATTCCGCTGAGAAGGGCCCCTTGGAAGCCTGGGCCTGGCCTTCCCCAGGCTACACCCAGGTGCCTCCTCGCCTTGCCGAGTGTTCTAGCATCCTTCACTGTGACAAATCAGAGGCCTGAGTATGTCCAGATGCCTGGTCTTGGGAGTTCTGGTGAGTCCTCCAACCTGGGGGTGGCTTGGGGACCCTGGCACCATGCTCAGCTAGCTGCCTCTGAAATCAAAACATTTTTGTAAATACTGACATTGATGGAGGAAAAGAATAGAAAGAAACCTTGAAAGTGAGGTATCATAAAACTAGAACCTGACTCACATAAGGAGGTGGGGTAAAGGGATTCATCTCAGCTAGAGGAACTGCGAGCCTTCAGTGCCAAAGCCTGGAGCACACAGCACAAGACCCAAGTGAAAGGTTTCGCTGCAGTTGGATGGGAGAGCATGTGACCTTTCACCAAGCAGGTGCTGTAGGGCATGTCAGGAGTGCAGACCTGAGCTTGCAGGTATGGAGACTGCAGGCCATGCACAATCTCTGGCCCCTTTCAAGTTCTACAAGGTTATTCACAGTCAACAACAAACATACCACTCCTCAGGAATGAGCCCCTCCCAAAGAGAAACTGTCTGTATCGGGGCAGTCTCTGCACTGGCACGGGGCGGCCGTCCTTCTGCCCACCTGTGCCTACACAGGTGCTCCTTTTCACCAGCTCTCTTCTCTGCAGGGCAGCAGCCTCCGGCCTGCCCGTGACCTGCACCATGCTGGGGCTTCTCTTCACTGACCTCCCTCAGCGGAGGCAGCTCTCCTCAAGGCTGCCTCCTGCGACCACGCAGGCCTCTCTCAGCAAACCTGTCCCTTTGAGGGCAGCTCTTCCTGCCTGCTTGTGTCAATGCAAGTGTCCTTTATTCTTCTCTCGCTTTTATAACGAACCTGCCGTTTTTTGATATAACTAATGTCTGTTTCATGGAGAAACTGACCTGGGAAGCCTGCCTTGTGCTGCTGAAAGGGGAGCTCCAGTGAAACCTTTCCCAGAGTGAACCCAAGAACCCCACTCTCCAAACCCAACAACTCCAAAAAACGACATCAGCGCCACCGCATTATTTAATTTAATGTTACTAAATGACCACATTTCATAGAAATCTTCAGAGACATAGGATCTGAAACATTCTTATGAGTCAAGATAAAAATGCTGCCAACCAACATTCTGTTCATATTGACCCTCCTCTAAAATTATAAAAATGTTAAGAATCTATCAGCTGTGTAAAAGTTAACCGACAGAGTGAAACAGAAACTGGGAATGCTAGCCTTCATAATTTTTAGATGATCAAGCTCTAAAAATCCTCCCGTTCCCCTTATAGTCTACCCCTGAATGGGCTTGACTTCCTTCTTAATACAAATAGTCAATTTTGATCTTTCACTCACAAATCCTGTGTGTTTTAAGAGTTAACTATAAATATATTGTAGGTTTTTCTACGCTAATCTCTTCAGCATCAGTTCTGAAGCATAATATATTCAATAAAGATTATTCGATACTTCTATATACGAAGGAGACATGTAAAATTCTTTGGTTTAATTTGATTCCTGCTGTTTTCATTATGATAACACAGAATGTCATTTAAAGTTCCTTGTTAACTAGGCCTCTCAAAACTCCTTGCTAATTTTCTGCTGAAGATGATCTACAAAAGTGTGTATTTGGGCGTGCTGTTGTGCTGGGCTTTGGAGCAAATGAACTAGTTAAGGGTATTGTTTTCCATCTCTTTGATGAAATGCAGATTTTCCATTAAAAAAAAAAGCAAATAATTTAATAGAATGGTGGGTTTTTTTTTTTTTCCAGCTGGTTAAATTTAGAATACTGAAAAAAGAAGTTTTATGCAAGATTCTTTTCCAAGTCCAGGCTAGAGCATTCTGATTTGAGGGTTTGCTGGACGGACTGGTATGTAACACCCACCCGTGCCCAGGCGGCAGGCAAGCCCTTGCAGTCCTGGTCTGCATACCGGACAGTGACACTGCTATTGTCTTCTTGTTGTTGCTCACGGCCCCGCCCCCGAGTGCTGACATTTCAAGGACCCTGCCTAAACCATTAGGATTTTCCTCTTCAAGTCTCAAACTGTGACCTGTCCTGACCCCATCTTGGCTCACCTCATGCTCCTGTGCTTAGAAGTAATATGGAAGCCCAGTCTGTAACTGGCAAAAATGATGGCGACAGCAGAGATCCATTAAGTCAAAGCGATGTTTATTTATTGAGGATTGATGCTACCAAAATCCCGAGTCAGGCACCCAAAAAATGGGGTTCTTACATGCAAAGGAGCATATAACCAGGTTGATTGTCTTAGACATGGTGCCAAGGGGCTTGGCACCTATGCAAAGTCAAGGATTTATTATAAGCACGGGCAGGAAAACTTCAGGGTCTCAATAAGGGAACCAACAAGAAACAGTATGGCTTCCCTTGTCTCTTGGAGGTCCCAAATCTCTCACTGCTGCTTTTTCTCTGAGACTCTATTTCATACTGACTCCCTGCTGACCAGCTGTGTGAGCTTGACTGCCTTGTGGTTTCTAAATTCACAAGGCAACAGTTTGAATAACCAGACAAGAATCAAACTCCCCGGGCAAGGGAATCAATTGGCCCACCTTGGTGTTCGAGTCAACTCCACCAAGAAGGGAGAGTCAAAATATCCAATCCTGGGACTTGGGGGCTCACCCTGAAGGTGGGTGGACTGAAGGGTGTCCTCAGGAGAGGACCATGTACTTAAATGACCAGATCTAGTGCACTGAGACTCACCAGTCCTTAGAAAAAAATTCTTTGTAATGCATAAAAGAAAAGCATGCACATTCAATATTTTAGTGGGTAAGAAGGAAATTTTAGCAATTGGAAGGGAAACCAACATTTCTTCCAATGAGTAAGTTCTCCAGTGGATGTAAAGGTGAACTAGCCAGCTAGGGGCACATTTGTGCTCCCCCACAACTGCAAAAGCTGCATATTCTGCCAAGGAGGATGACGTTCCACACCAAGAAGACTGTTCAGTAAAGAGTATTCAAGGGGGCCTCCCTGGTGGCACAAGGGGTTAAGTTGCAGCACTACGAAGATATTAGCAGTGTCTGCAGCTGCAGTATGCATGAGTTCGATTCCTGGCCAGAGAGGTGACCCACATGGTGCCACAGACCTCTCCTGCCTTGCCTCCTGCTCCCCTCAGCAGTGTGTTTCAGTAGATCTGCCTGTTCTGTTCCCCCCTAGGTCTCTGGTGACTCCTTTCACCCTCCCACACCTCCGAACTATAACCCAGTTCTCGTGTGCATAAATAAATAATCTTAGGGGAAAAAAAAGAGTATTCAAGTGTAGGGTCAGAGAACTATCAGGTCTTTCCACCCTCCCACCACTGGTGTGATGATGGACTCCTGCAGTGCTGCGAGCATTCCAGGGTGGGCATGCGCAAGTGGGAGCATGTAAGTTGGACATGGGCTTAAATGGGCGGCATCATGAGAACTCCAGGACCAATAGTACCAACCAGCGCTAGCAAAGAGAAGCAGCAGCAAAGCAGCTGAGAGGGTGAGATGCGCCGGGGGCTGGGAGCACCCATGCCTGCCACGTACCTGGCCACCTCTGACTATAAAAAGCCACCAAGGGCTCCAAGACTCCTTCCTTTACCCTGCCCCCCCATCTGCTAGAACCATCCCGAACCTGCCCTGTGCCACCCTTCCTGCTGCTACATCAAGGAACTGGGTTTGAGGGTTCTGCTGGACCCTCAAACAAGAGAAAATTAACATGTCTAGCTGGAAGGCTAGAAGGAAGGAATACCAGCCTGAAGATCAGAACTTTAGGGATATTGGTGAGTTACCCCAGGAAACAAAATAGTAGTGATGAAGGATGCTTTTCTTGATGAAGGCAGGGGTTCTATTGTGTTCATCTTTTTTTAAAAAAAGATTTATTTATTTATGCATAAAAGACCTGGAGTGTAGGCCAGAGGTACAGGGGGTAAGAGGATTCACCAGAGACAGAGTGGGGAGCAGATCGGGTGGTGGGGGGGCACTCAAATACCCTCAGAAGGGAGCAGCAGGTGAGACGGGAGGTCTGCCTCGCCATGTGGGTCCCCTCCCTGGCCAGGGATCGAACTGGCCTGATGCAGTGGCTGCTGATTGCTTCCTAGTGCTGAGACTTAACCCCTTGTGTCACCAGGGAGACCCGGTGTTCATCATTCTCACTTTCCCCTTTCTCCTTAGACAGCAAACAGCAGTGAAGTGTGATGGTAAAAAGGATGGATTCTGAAGCTCCCTGAGTAATCTGGCAGGTCTCCTCTTGGGGCCACACTTTTTTCATTTTCATCCATAGAAGGGATATAATCATAGCGCCTGCCTCACAGGTTTATGTGAGAATTAATAGGGGCAACATAAAGAAAGTGCTCACAACAATGCCCAGCAAGCACCAATGCACTAATCACCCTTCCCCAGAGAAGCACCATGTATATTCGCTTAGTATTAACTAAGCCTCTAATCATCACTATTATTCTTTCAGTAAGTGAGTGCTTATTAAGCCTCTGGTTAGTTAGGAATAAGAAGCCCAGCTGAGTTAAGTAACTTGTCCAAAGACTCAAAACTAAGAGTTATCAGTGCTGGATTTGGACCAAATGGGTCAGATTCCCAAAACTGATTCTGGGGAAAATTCTTTTAATATCACCCTTACACCCTCCCTTTCTTTCTTTTATTTTAATGTGATCACCACAGATGAAAAAGAATTAGACACTAAATTTAAGGAGCACATGGTCTAACAAGAAGAAAGACAACTGTAGTATCACACCTAATTCCTACAAGAGAGGTTAAAAATTAAAAGTCACGGGAATGCAGAATGCTAATAACCAGCCTTGGGGAACAGAGAAGACTTCCTGGAGGAGATGACTGAGAGTGCCAGAAGCAGAAGAAGAACGGATCAGAAAAAGCTTTCTGGACACAGCCTTTTTACCAAATTTCTAAAGGAAAGTCATTGCCTAGGACACAGAGCGTGAAGGTAGCTTACACAAGAAGGCTCAAAGAGATTTTCCCTTTTTTCCTCAGACTAGTTACTGGCGATATCCTTTATGTGAAGCAGGGTCATGGTAAGCCAGAGACATTCAGAATTCATTCTGGAACTCATTCTGGGACAGTGAGTACTGTAAAGGAAGGAAGGATGAGATGTGGGGCCCTCCTTGTGCACATGTGTTCTGGTTTAATCCGAGATATAAGACCAGGGCCTTGCTGGTGGCCTAGGGGTTAAGTCTCAGCACTATCATCACTGAGACCTGAGGTGGATCCCGGGCCAGAGAGCTAACCCACAAATGGTGCAGTAGATCTCCCTGTCTTGCCCGCTACTCCCCTTAGCAGTGTATTTCAGTAGATCCACCTCTTCTGCTCCCCACTTTGTCTTTGGTGAATCCTTTCACCCCCTGCACTTATGGCCTACACCCCAGTTCAACTAAATACACTTTTTAAAAAGGTATAAAAGAACAAGCATTTTGACTTCTCCTAAATCAGTTCAGATCTTAAAATCCAGGCATGGAAGGCAGGAGTTTGAAACCAGGGTCATTTTTATCTGGCTAAGTGCTATCTCTCTAGCCTCTAGGTAAGAGCCTAGCACACAGTGAGTCCTCAACAAATTCAAGTGAGTATATAAATGGGTTGGGTGAAAAGACGTATATATTTAAGGCTGCCCTTTGCCAACCTTCATTTATCCTTGTGGGTTGATGCAGAACACTGTTTCTGGCTTATAGCAGAAGGAGCTAACAAGTTATTGAGTTATATATTAATCAGTCTTTTGGCTAGTTGTATAAATGACTCAGTAGTCTCGAGGAGGTAATCCTGAAGCTTTAACACATAGTAAGTAGACACCTATTTTGTAGGAATAAGCAAGGAACAGAAGTAACACACAATCCCATTCCATAGATTTAAGTTGTAATGGTAAAATGGGAATAACAGGTGAAAGGGATTAGAATAGATCACTCCAAAATATGTCAGTTGGCACCAAGATTATTTTGGGGTGAAGGTAATTAAATAACAAAAGAGACTGGACAAATCCTCTGTTATCCCCTTTTCTGCTAAGGTCAGGACAGAAATTTCCCTTTGTTAAGGTATCTCCTCCTCCCTCTCCAGTACCAGGAAGAGAACAACTCTTAATATCTGGTGTCCCTTATCACTGGGATATACATAACAAACCTTATTAAAATAATCCTTATCTCTATTAGCTTACCCCTTTGTAATTGCTTTCCCTTGTTTCCCCCAGTTTAATGCCACCAGGAGCCCAACTTCATTTCCCTTTGTCTTGCACAATACATTGCCTTATGTTAAAATGGTATGTAAGCTCTCCAGATAGAGCATGTCTTTGGGTTTTCATTTCTTCTCTTTGAAGTGCTAATATGCATGCTTAATATGTCTTTTCAAATCTGCCTTTTGTCAGTTTAATTTGAAGTCACCATTCAAAAACTCTAAGGTCATAGATGGAAAGTTGTTTTTCCTTTCCTATACATGCATGAAAGAAGAGTGATCATTACCCAGGTTTATTGTTTGATAATGGCTAATGGTAGCTTAACTCACATCTGTAAAGATCAAAATACATGAATAAATGGAGTGTAAAATAAATAAATGATGGCCAGTTTTAATAAAGTAGGTGCAATTTTATCTTGGGAACACATGCTTTAAAAAAGCGATACTATCATCTGAATATCACACAAGTATAGGAGGTAAGTGTTCTTATTTTTTCCCTGTATATCTTCCAAAAAGACAGCAGTAAAACCAAACAAATCTAAACAGCTAAATGGAATTGTTATTTGCATTTGAAACAATCTATAAGTCATACCCATACCCTCTTCAGGATGAGAGTACTTAAAAAGTACTTGCATCACTTTGCAAAAGTTTCTTTGAAAACTCTTTGAAAAAGGACTAGGTGAGGCCAAAATATTTTTCAATCTGTATCATGATCCAAGCATTTTAAAACACAGAGTTAGAGAAAGCGATGGAAACTGGTATAGTGGCCAACTCTAAACACACAAAAGAGAATGGAAAATTTTTTTCCTATTGTGTTGACCACATTCCTCCCTTAAGTAATAAGGATTTCAGTTGTACACACATTGTAATATAATAGGTACTTATTTATCTAGAATGACTGGAAAATGGGCCCACCTACTTGATTTCATTATTTAGATGAGTTATCAAATTCACCACTCAAGAATTCCTACTTTTATCAATATATCACTTCAGTCCTTACCTGAGCTTATTTTAATTGTTCTTTAATTGTGGGGAAAAAAAAAACCATAGAAGGATTTCTCAGGATCTCACATTATCATGGTTACTCTGTTTTTAAAGATTTATTTATTTATGCATACAAGAACTGGGGTACAGGTCCGATTTGCAGGAAGTAAGAGGATTCACCAGAGACAGAGTGGGGAGCAGAACAGATAGACTGAAATATACCGCTGAGGGGAGCAGCAAGCAAAATAAGGGAGGTCTGCAGCACCATGTGGGTTCCCCCCCGGCCAGGAATCGAATTTATGCTGCGGTGGCTGCAGATGTTTCATAGTGTGGTGCTTAACCTCTTGTGCCACCAGGGAGGACCTTACATTCCTCTTTATCATTGTATTACCAAGACATAAATAAGTACTCCTGAATACCCAGTTGGCACTTAATAAATATCTAATGACTGAATGGAATGAAGGGAAGGTTGATGCCTTCAAAAATACTTCCTATAAAATTAAATCTATTATCAGCTTGTTATTTTCATGTATTTATTAGATACATATTTATTGAATGCTACTGTATAGAAAATGTGAAGTGTGAATTATAATCATAATCTAATAAGAAAGAAAAGTTCAGCTAGTCTAGTTTTCTATTTACTATATTAATGCTTTATTACTATTGAAGTAAGTGCCTGTTTTCCATATGCCTTCATTGCCAAAAGGTGAATATGTTTATTTCAAGAAAGAGGTGCCACACAAATTTCAGCATAATCTGGAAATACTCTTCTTTGTCTGAATCTTGCCATGTGCTGAAATTTAGACCACTGCAAAGATGATTCCCACTGCCACAGAGAGCCAAAAGGAGTTGCGTTTCAATAAGAAACTCTGGCCTTTGCATTTCAGAGTAAACAAGTTTACAAAGGAATTAGAGTGCATTAGTATTAGGATACCATCTTAAAGTACATTGTCTAAAGTTTCTTGATAAGCAACAAAGAAGATTGGAATGTGACACTAGAATGTGAGCCATTTTGTACTTCCAAATTAATGATTAGCTGAGATTTCTCGGGGTTAATCAAGCCCTTTACAAATAAAAACCTCTTAAATGCTATCATTATCAAAATCAAGGGGACAAATAATTATAAAGAAGCTACATTTAAGCAACTGTATTTGGTAGAGGTGAAAGGCAGTGAGGTCCTGAACCTTTCAGGTCCTCTTTCTGTTGGGAACCAATGAAGGTAGTGGATGATCTTCCAGAAAGATGTACGTAAGCACATACACGAAAGTTTTTCACATAAGTCTTGCAAAGATTATGACCTTGGACAAGACATTCCTGATCTCCTAAAGTGCTTCTCCAGATGACTAAGTTCTATGGTAGCTGGAAGAACATGCATTTTATTTTATTGTTGTTGTTTTAAAAGATTGATTTATTTATGCATACAAGAGTGGGGGTGCAGGCCAGAGGCCCAACAGGGTGGGTGAGAAGATTCACCAGAGACAGAGTGGGGAGAACAGGTGGATCTACTGAAAGACACTGCTGAGGGGAGCAGTGGTTGAGACAGGAGAGGTCTGCTGCACCATGTGGGTCAGCTCCATGGTGGAGGATCAAATTCATACTCCAGTGGCTGCCAATAGCTTCACAGTGCTGAGACTTAACCCCTTGGGCCATCACGGAGACCCCAAGAATGATATTTTTTTTCTTTTTGGCACATTGTTGTTACTCTTGCTCCCTCTCTTACTTCCCCCAGAGTTTAGTTCTTACTTTTCTGTTTTCTTTATACTTGCTGACCAAGGAAACAGTGGATTATAATGGAGGAGTATAATGCAGCAAAAGCACGGGTTTCAGAAAATAACCTAAATTCTACTATCTTTGCTGTATGACTTTAACGAAATCATTGACCTCTCTGATCCTGTTTCTTCTATCTGAAGAAAACTAAGAACAGGAATATGTGCTAGAGTTTTTGTTGGGAGGATTTAATGGGATAAGATTAGTAAGAAAGTGCTTGTCGTGCTTGGTCTTTTACTAAGTGAACATCTTGACAAGCTACTAAGCTTCAGACTGAGGAATGAAGGTGCTGAGGAATGAAGCAATCCCCATTGCACAGTTTTCTGCCCGAAATCTAGACAAAAGATTGACATGTAAACAAAAAAATTAAATGTGCTGTCTCAGGAGCTACAGTAGGAATATTCGCAAAATAGAAGGGACACACATGAGAGCATATAATAAATCTGTTGGGTGAGTGAGACGAGGAAGATGTCTGGGGAAAGGTGATAGTCAAAGTTGGACTTTGGAGGAAACATGTTAACAAACAGCACAGAGAAAGCAGCTTACATAGAAGCACTGAAATGTGAGACAGTATGTACTATTCCGGCTAGAGCACTATGGAGAGTCCGGATGATAACATGGTGATAATATTGTAATAGCATCTAATTATGATGAAATTACTCTCCGTGGGCACTGCCATATAATTAAGCATTTGCATACATGGGTCCTTTAAATGCTTATAGTAACCCTGTGAGCAGAAGAGTAGAGGTTGACCCTGTGGTCAAATGAGCCAATAGATTTTAAGTAGGATACCAGAAGCATGCACATATCTGGAGAAGTTATCAGCTTTTTAAAAAATTAATTACAGTGAAATATGCCTATCTGGAATATATCTCACACAGAGGGCTTTCTTCTCTGTGGCCAAGTGATTGCTGTGGAAATGGGCAGGTAGCCCAAGCCCGGCAAGGGGACGCAGCGCTGGGACTTTGGTTGGAACTGTTGGGGAGTACTTCCTTTCTCTGTCATTGTTGTGAGGTTGGAAGGGAAGCCTGAACCCTCTCCTCTGGTGGTGAAGTGGACACAGGAGGAAGAGGCAAGAGAAGAGAAGAGGTAAGTGGAGATCCCGGCCTGTGAGACCTTGGACGGAGTCCCTGAATCCTGTCGTGCCTAAAGTTAGATCCACTCCAGCTAGTTCTGTTACAGGAACCAAGTAAGTCCACTTTTGTCTGTCATTTTTGTAACATGGTGGTTCCCGGGGTAATGGGAGGTTCCAGGTCCCCTGCTCCACCCAAGGGAGGGTGGGGCTGAGCAGGGAGGAGGGGAGAAGCAGGAGAGGAGACTGGAAGGAGGGAGAGCAAGAAGGAGACCTGGAGGAGGCACATGGAGCAGAGAGACATGTGAAGAAGCTGTGCTTGCTTGTCAGCCTTGAACTGGTACTAGGCACTTGGGAGACGTGGAAGTAGTAAACAGATGTGGGTGAGAGACCTGTGGGGAGGAGAAAAATGGCAGCCTTTATCTTGATTTTGATTCTGCTCTTTTCTTTCCAGAATTTTCTGACTGTTTCTGCCCCCTTCCTATGGGTCCCCACGAGAAAATGTGTTAGACCTGTGGCAAACTTTTGGCCCTCAGCAGCCCTGCTTTGGGCCCACCCTGTTTGGCTGGGCATTTACCCACGATTAATGGGTAACTTTGGATGCTTGATTTGGAAACTTTCATCTATTCCTTCCCTTCTTTTGTCTTTATTGCACAGTAATTGTATTAAAGGTCTAATGCACTAGAGTATATTTTGTCTTGATGCGGCAGATGGCAGAACCTATTTAGAGCAGGCAGGTTTGGAGGCCCTGTGGTGTCTGTCCCTCGCCCTGCCCTGTTAACAGTTTGAGTTAGTTTTCTATCTGTCATCATCAAAACATTCAGCTTCTATCACCTATTCACCAGAACAAACTCTGGCGGGCCTTGATTGGATCTCGTGTCTCCTTGATTGTGCCCAGTGGGCTAAAGCACACCCTTGACACGCGTGCTGCACGCTTGCTGCGTGCCCGCCTCTGCTGGGGCCGTCCCTTATGTTCCTTATGGGATTGTCAGACTTACAGCGTCACATGGAGTGAGTGGTGAGCACACCCCACTAGGAGGGGACACAGTACAGCCAAACAAACAAACAAAAAGAGCACATGTGTCTTGCAACAGTGATTTCAGATTCTTTTTTTTTTTAAAAAGATTGATTTATTTATGCATGCAAGAGCTGGATACAGACCAGAGTCCAGGGAGGTGAAAGGATTCACCAGAGACAGAGTGGGGAGCAGAACAGGCAGATGGACTGAAACACACTGCTGAGGGGAGTAGCGGGCAAGGCAGGAGAGGTCTGCTGCGCCATGTGGGTCCCCTCCCTGGCAGACAGCAGGGATCAAACTCATGCTGTAGTGGCTGCGGTTTGCTTCCTAGTGTGTTGCTTAACCCACTGCGCCACCAGGGAAGCTGAGTGCAGATTCTTGAGGGATCTCTTCAGTTGGATTTTGAGAAAGCGTCCTAAAACAGGCCTGGATTCAAATTCCAGTCCTGTTGTCTAGTGACCATCTGACTCTAGTCAATTTGTATAGCCCGAGCTGCTGGATCATTTATGGTTGTAAAATGGGGATAGACAACATGTACTGCTGTCAGTTTGTGGTGAGTGACTCCTGTAAGTGAGGTGGCCAGGTAGTTTATCATCTAAGACGCTTGTGAGAATGTATAGGAACACTCTGCAAGAGTTCTATCAGGACTGCCTCAGATTTTTTTTTAAAAAAGGATTAGTAGTAGCCCCCTTTACTTACAAAAGTGTCTATATTTGAGTAAAAAATAAAAAGTCTTGCTGCCCATGATGATGGAGGATAGAGTAAAACATTGGGGATGGAGGCATCACCAGACCAGTAACATCAGGTGGGGGTAGAAATGATAGAAATAGTCACTAAGCCAGCTATAGAGATGAAATTCCTTAGGCACCAATAACTGCTATGAAAAGTACCCCGAGGCACAGACCAGAGGTAGATATGGAGACCGAGGGCCATTAGACAATCACCAGTTCTTACACATAAACCCAATAACACCTAAAAGCACAAGGGCCTTCCTGGTGGTGCAGGGGTTAAAGTCAGCACTATCAAGCTGTCAGCAGCCACTGTGGCATGAGATGGATCAATCGCAGGTCTGGGAGCTCACCCACATGGCTCCTGTCTCCAGTGTTGTCCACTGCTCCCCTCCGCGGTGTATTTTAGTAGATCTGCCTGTTCTGCTCCCCACTCTGTCTCTGGTGAATCCTCTCACCTCCCCCACACCTTTGGCCTGTACCCCAGATCTTGTATGTATAAATAAATAAAAATAAATCTTTCCCTGATGACGCAGCAGGTTGAACGTGCACTGTGAAGCATCTATGCACAGCAGCATGACTTCGATCCCTGGCCAGGGAGGGAATCCACATGGCGCAGCAGACTTCTCCTGCCTCGCCCACTGCTCCCCTCAGCAGTGTATTTCAGTATGTTCTGCTCCCCACTCTGTGTCTGGTGAAACCTCTCACCTCCCATGACTCTGACCTGTACCCCAGCTCTTGTATGCATATGTAAATAAATCTTTAAAAAAAAGAAAAGATAACAATTCCACAAGGGAATGAACCCTCCCCGGAAAGAATAACGCTATGACTATAATTTCTATGCTGGCAAAATACAGCTCTCCTCCTAAGACTGCTCACCTGTGTCTGTGCAGTCGCCTCTCTTTTTTCTTTTAAACATGTCCTTTTAAAATGTAATCTTGGCCTGTCTGTGTCTATGTAAACGTCTTTGCCTACTGGGTAAACTCACTGTAGGCTGCTGAAAAGGGAACTCTGCTAAAACTTTTCTTAGATACAGCCCAAGGACCTCATTCATCTAACCTAAGACCTCATTGAAACAACACCAGTAATGCACTCATAAGGGTGCTCCAAAGTCTGTTAATCTCCTCGGAGACTTCCGGGGCCCCTTTGTCTTCTGGCTCTAATATAACTGAATCATTTGTATTCTCTGAAGTTCTCTGGGACTGTGGATGTACAAGTGTATTCTTTCTTTTGTAAAGTTTCATTTTATAGCTTCTTTTATTTTATCATTTATTTATTTATTGTGTAGAAGTACCAGGGTGTAGGACAGAGGTGTGGAGGGAGGTGGTGAGAGGATTCACAGGCAGATCTACTGAAATACACCGTTGAGGGGAACAGCAGGTGAGACAGGAGAGGTCTGCTGTGCCATGTGGGTTAGCTCCCTGGCTAGGGATGAAACTCATATTGCAGTTACTACAGATAGCTTCATAGTGCTGCACCTTAACCTCTTGCATCACCAAGGTCTTGTTTTGCATTTTTAAGACCTTTTTAGTTAAAATACTTAAGATTGTTGATCCATATCTTGTTATTTTGTAACATGAAATTTTACTTAAATTTGAGCATTGGCCAACATATTCTATTGTTAGAACTTGGCCAGGATTTGCTAAATCTATCCTACCAGTGATAAGTTAAAGACATATGTGATAAGAAAATAGGCAAAATATTTGAACAAACACTTCACCAAAAAGATATATAGGTGATGAGAACATGAAAAAGTGCCTAGCATCAGTAGTTATTAGGGAAGTTCAAGTTAAAACCACAGTGAGGTACCACTTGAGAACTATTAGAATGGGCAACTTGAAAAAGATGGTCTATACCAAGCATTCATGAGGATGTAGAGGAACTGGAAAACTCATACACTGCTAGCAGGAATGTAAAATGGTACCATCACATTGGAAAAAATTAGCAATATCTTAAAAAGTTAAACATATATCTTTTGACTGAGCCAGTTATTCTGCTCATAGATATTCATTCAAGAAAATGAAAGTATATGTCTGTCCATTGTACATGAATGTGCATACAGTTTTATTTACAAGAGCTAAAAAATGGAAACAAACCTTGTTGTTCATCAACAAGGGAACTGTTAAATCACAAAAATCCAACTGAGTCAAAGATGACTTAAATAAAAGATTCATGATTTGGGAACATCCAGTCTGTAGGTAGAATGGTATTCCAAAAAGCTAGCCTAAAAGGAAGGTTTTTATTGGCAGGAAAAAGGGCAAGACAAGGAATGGAGGAATTATGTCAGGCTTAGGTAATCTACCTATGGAGAATAGATAAAGTTCTTGTGACAGGTAACTTCAGTTTCCTTTGGGGAATGGAAAGGGTGCTGACCAGGAAATTCCCTACTAACCAGTAAGGACTACATACCCAGGGAAGGCTGAAGTCAAAGTTAGGTTAGGTATTAAGTTTGGGTCAATTCAGACAAGAGCCTCTATGTTGGGCCTGCCATTTTACTTTCTATGAGAATGGGAATGTCTACTGTTATTTATCCTATAGTGGATTACTACCCAGCAATGGAAAGGAATGACCTATTGATAGGTAGATGATATATGCTACAATGTCAATGAATCAAAAGATAATTTTGCCCATTAGACGAATTTGATTAAAATGAAATACACAATATATGGTCCATTTGTATAAAATTCTAGAAAATACAAGTTAATAAATAGAACAGCATTTATCAGTTGTTGCCTAGAAAAATAGTGCAGCAGGGAGGAGAAAGAGATCCATTTTTAAGTATATTGTGTCATTAAGTACATTTATATCACTGTACGACTGTCACCAGTGTCCATTTCCAGAACTTTGCATCATCTCAAACTAAAACTCTGTAGCCATTTAATATTACTCCCATTTAAAAAAAACACATTTTTTACTAAAGTGTTTCAAGAAATTATTGAACATAATTCTTGAACTTTGTATAAGGAATGACTTTCAAGTAGATTGAAATGGTTTTAACCTGATGTTCTCCATCTCTCAGTGGGGGAAGAGCCCACTTAGATGCCAGCAGGGAGCCTTCAAAGGCTGGGCATGATGGAAACTATGATTTGTACCTACCATCTGGCCTCATTTCATACACTCCTTGGTCTCAAAGAAATGTGGGTGAGGCATTGTGTATGACACAGCCGCTATCACACTACTGGAAAAACAGCCCAAACTGCTTGCTTCAGGAATCACGGGTCAATTGTGTCATCTTTGTGTGGGAAGAATGCCCTAATTATCATTGCCACCTCCGGACAAAATTAGCAAGTCACATTACTAATCATTCACTTTCCTCCCAATTATCCTCCTCTTCCTCTCTCAAGCTCCCCTGCCCCCCCATTCATTGAAAAACCTTGGCAAAGTGACTAAGTACATTTTCTTGGAAAGTTGCTTTGTCCCTTGTGCTCCACGGTGGTTCCACTGTAGCGAGATGTTCGGCTCCTCTTCTCAAGCAGGTTAGAGCACCAGGTTCCATGATCTCTTCTGGCACAGTAATTGGTTCTTAGTAAACAAAACCCTCACACTAGGAGTTCAGGTTTGCACAGGAAAGTGATGGCCCGAAGGCTGGAGTGGTGCAGAACTCGGTCAGGGTGCTGAGATGCTTGCGCTCTCTCCCCTGTACAACGGGTGTGCCTACCTACTAATTGTTTTGGGGGGAGTAAATGAGATAATGTTTGGAAGACTAGCTAGTGCGGTGCCGAGTGAGGAATGTTCACTTCCTTTGCCCTTCTCTATCAAATTACTGGCACATCAGAACAAAGTGGTGGGTAGGAAGCAGGAACACGAAAGAAGGAAGGCCGCTTCTCAGGGTAGGTATCGCTATACAAAGGTCTCCGGATTCAAAGAGGCCGCCAGTTTAAAAAAAAAGAAAAAGAAAAGAAAAGGTAGAGCAACAGCCACCTGGATTTGGGGACTAGCCTGAATTCCGCGAAAAGATGCTAGTAAAAAGGAGCTGGTGCCAATCCAGAAAAGGAATTGAAACGCCTCCGGCTTTGCCATGGCACACACATTCCGCAATGCACTTAGAAGTTTAGACACAGGGTGAGCTCGAATTTGGCCCAGAGCCTTGACTGTTCCCGTGGCGGCTGTGGGGTAGAGGTCAGGCCAACAGGTGTGGGGAGCTGCGAGGTAAGGTAGGAAGAAGCAGGTGTCGGAGGAGGGGACCCCAGTTTCTCTGGCACGGGGGCACTAAGGCTGTTCGCGGTTTCCAGCCGCTGGGGAAGGGGTCTTGAGCTGCATCTGGCCGCGCGGGGCCCAGGGGCTGGGGGAGGCAGACCGAGCTGGCGGGTCAGCGGCGGGCCAGCCCTATGGGCTTCCTTCCCTCCGCCAGCCCCAGCGCCGGGCGGATGCCTGGAAGTTGACGTGAACTCCCGGCAGCTGGGAAGCCCCCAGGCGCCGGGCGCGGGGGCTGGGCTGACTGCAGGTCCGCGGGGCCGGCTTCCTCCAGCACCACCCGGCCGGGGGCGGGCGGGGAGGAGGGGCCGCCCGCAGCCGGCCTCAGTGGCTCGGGCGCCGGAGCGGGGGCGGGGGCCGGGGACCCGAGCGGGGAGGGAGGCGCTCCTCACCGCCCCTCCGTTGGCCGCGCCCCTCTCTCGGGAGAGGCGGGCAGGCGGCCTTCATTGGTCGGACGCGTCGGCCAATCCCTGAAGGTGCTGGAGAGGCGGTGGGGGGCAGTTTGTGGGGGACTCTCGAGCGGACCGGGAGGCTCAGCGGACGGAGGAGCCGAGGCACCGCCCGCGCTGCGTCCCGACGTCTCCGCGCCAGCCAGGGCGGCGAGCTCCGAGCATCGCGCTGTGACCACTCCTCGGGCCCGGAGCGGGGACGCCGAGCGCGAGAAACCCCGGACCCGAGCTCACCGTCTTCCCGCCGCCCGCAGCGCCATGACCCACTTCAATAAGGGCCCTTCCTACGGGCTCTCGGCCGAGGTCAAGAACAAGGTATGCCCGGCTCGGGAGGTGTCCAGGTGAGGGGTGCGAGGCCAGATGCCGCGAGGGGCCCCCGAGACTGGGGCGGCGCTGGGCAGCGCGCCTCGCCCTTTGCGCGCCTGGGCTCCTGACCTGGCGGAAAGAGGACGTCGGGTGGCGCGAGAGTTGCCGCGTGTCCCCGCTCTGTCCCCGGGCTCGAGGCGCCGGCTCCGCAGCGCTTTCCTGGCTTTGTTCCCGCGCGGCTGTCGGGGCCGAGCGGGCGACGGCTTCCCGGGCGCCTTGAATCCCGCAGCGCCGGCCTGCGCTTCCCGGCGCCGGTGGGTGCTGCAGAACAAGCCCCTCCGGGAAGGGGGCGCTCCTCTGCCTGGCCATTTCCCTTAGGCGGGGCCCGTCCGCGCTACTGGGGACCCGGCGAACAGCCCCCGCCATCCGCCCTGGCCCGGGCTCCCGGCCGAGTCGCGCCTTCTCCCACCCCCGGGCGAACTCAGCGGAAAGCAAAGTTAGGCGGTTACGTGGCCAAACTGGGCCCCTCATTGTTCCTCGTCTCTTCCCGAGAAGGGAAGCCGCTGAGAGTCCCAGGGACCCCAGGAACTCCCGGAGAAAGGGGAGTTGTTCAGTTTCCAGATCTCAATGCCAGGAGGCGAATTGCCGCTACTTCTGCGGGAAACCCAGACAAAGCCTGAGCGCGCCGCAGTGGGAGCAATGTTTGCTGTCGACCTGAGATTTTAAAAACAAAACCCCAAGAAGTTTTATTTTAGTTCATTAGGCTCCCACGATATCGAGGACATCGTCGCGGTTAGCTTTTGTTTAGGGTTTATTTGCCGAGGTGGGTTGTAGTTGGAGTGATTGGGCTTTGGCAAAGCTCAGCCTTGCCACTTTGCGCATACCTAAGCTGAGAATGCTTTGGGTTTATCTTTGGGACTTTTGGTCTGGGAAAGATAGGAGAGGCGTCCCCCTCCCCAAATCCTCTCCTTCCTTCCTCCCTCCCCTGCATTCCAAGCCCATGACATCCAGGGTTTCTGGAGGGGGGGGGAGAAGACCAGCCAATCGGCGCGGAACTGTGCACAGAACGCTCATTGTCTCCTTTCTGCTGTTCTGGCCAAAGCGCCACAAAGGAGGGCTGCTGTGGTTTAATTCCCATTAACCTCCAGGGAACCGAAGCATGTCAGGATTGCCACCGCACTGTCCGACCCCTCGTAGAATACCCTGGCATTGTCAGAGCTGTAACATCCCAGTGTTGGGGGCGAGGGGGTGCTCGCGGTGTGGAGTGAATTATAGAGAAGCAGTGAAGCGCACGGTTGTCAAACCCCAGGGAGAGTTGTGGCTCTTAAGTCCTCCCTCTCTCCCCCATGCTCTGCGCATCGTTAGGATTCAGTTGTCAATACGTTTGGAAAAACCTTTGAAGCAAGGAGTTCATTTTAGCCTACGTATCTAAAATTTAAATGTTTGGGTCCTTTGTCAAGTGTGTTGTCCATATTAGAAAACTGTTAACTGGTTTTTTTAAAGAACAGAAAGAGTGGTGTGTGCATGATTTGTCACAAACCCTTGCCAACTGGAAGCTGTTGCAAAATATTTTTCCATTTCACCCCAAAGTTTACAAACAGAGCTTTAGGAATCCTTGCACAGGAATCATTATGTCCAGACTGTTGGATATGATACTATGGCCTGGCTTGGGTACATTAATTATATTTTGTTGCCTGGCTGCAGTTCAGTCTCTACCTTTTGCATTGTAGATGTGGTACTGATAACTTTGGCAGTCCTTCAAGTGACTTGCTTTACTTGGATGTTAATATTAACCATGTTAATTTCATTGTGCTGACTAATGAATTAGCGTCTGCCCTTTTCCTACTCAGATTTGAGAACTTTGAAGAAAATGCATAGACTGAGACTAGATCACAAAAATATTGTAAAATTTAAAAAACAGTAAAAACCTGTTCTCGGGGTGTTTGGAAGTTAATTTTGTAACTTTTGGTTTATATTACTGTGGGTTTATCCCTTTAAGCACCAAACCCATCTCTTAATAATCCCTTTCATTTATGTGGTCCTTGCAAAGGAAGTCTTTTGATTTTTTTTTCTTAATTCTTTAAGGATTTAAAAAATTTATTTATGCATATAAGAGCTAGGGTACAGGCCAGAGTTGCAGGGGGTGAGGGAATTCACCAGAAGTAGAGTGGGGAGCAGAACAGACAGACTGAAATACACTGTTGAGGGGAGCAGCGGGCGAGGCAGGAGAGGTCTGCCGCGCCATGTGGGTCAGCTACCTAGCTGGGGATTGAACTCTTGCTATTGTGCAGTCGATGCTTCACAGTGCAACACTCAACCCACTGCGCCACCAGGGAGGCCCCAGAAGTCTTTTGATCCTAAGAGCAAAGCAGCCCTCTCAGGTGGGAAGGATGCTGAGATTATCCAACATCCTTTATAGATCAGGGTGCTAAATTTTGCAAGGGATATGATTTGCTCAAGATCATTGAAGAAAGTTCCACTATTCTAAGACTTTACTGCTTTCTTTTACTGAAGTCCTTGGGGATTTCCTACTACAAGCCACTATTGTCTGCTCCCCTCTCCCCCTTTTGTGGTCCACCTGTCACTTTTTGACATCATGATTATTCATGTAATGCTGTTTTAATCTGTTCTGGGCTTGGAAATCAAATATCTTTTCTGTGAGATACTGCATGTCATCTGAGAGTTCAGAACTGCCTGATGAGTGGGTAAATGGAATGTGAACTTTGACATGTTTGATTTGGACATCTTTTGATTCCTTTCTGCTTTTTCTCATGTATTACATCACCGATAGGCCACTTAAACAGAAGGTTGGTCTCTACCCCCACCCCCATCAAACCTCATTTAACAAAGTAGGAAAGATAGAAACTTCCTGGCAAGACAGTATAGAATGAACCTTAGCCTCAAGGATGTGGGGGTTCTAGTCCCCTCTCTGCCACTGACTGCCTGTATGATGTTTTCAGTAAGTTATTTGATCACTAGTTTACTAATCCGTAAAATGGGGGGAGGGGAATAATAGTTAACACCCCTCCCCTAAACATTGCATTATTGAGATGTGTGTTGTATAGTTTAATGCTCAAAGACTAAGTTGTAGCTCTTAGTTCTCAGTAATAGAAAATTAGTATTACTGTTATATATTTTCAGATTTGTACGGCACAGTTTCTTTAAGTAGTCCCTTTCTATTAAATATTCCTTTGGTCCTTTTATTTCCAGTTGTGAAAGCGGTTCATTGAATCAAGGAAGTCTTTCATTGCTGATTCATAAAATTTCAGGAAAAATCTATAGACCTAACATACTTGTTTGACAAGATAACACATAGCAGAATATACAAGTTTTTTTTTCTTTTAATGAGCTAGAAGATGTTTGAAAACAACTTTAATAAGTAAACTCCTTCAGTCTAGAATATGAACATTCTCTTTAATGATAACAAAAGGATACATAACTTGTAGTCTACAAAGACTCTACAGAGTAGAAGGATCAGGGAAAATAGGAAGAAACTGGTGTGGTCCGTAGCTCAGTGGGGATGGAAACACTCGTAAAGTGAGAAGGTCCTTCCATGTTTTATACAGGCAGAGCTGGGAGCCAGATCCCTGACTTCATGCTGGGGACCAAAATAAAAAGGGAAACACCAGGAGAAAACATGATCAGCTCTTAAGGGAAACCCAGCATTTCCTGATGCCTGCTTCTGAACAAGATGTGGAGTCAGGAGTTTCTTGTTGAGCTGAGGATGCTGCAGGGAGCTTTTTATTAAAGAGCTCCAGGAGGGCCTCCCTGGTGGCACAGTGGGTTAAGCAACGCACTGTGAAGCAAACCGCAAACCGCCAGCCACTGCAGCACGAGTTCGATCCCTGCTGCCAGCCAGAGAGGGGACCCACGTGGCACAGCAGACCTCTCCTGCTGTGCCCGCTGCTCCCCTCAGCAGTGTACCTCTGTTGATCTGCCTGTTCTGCTCCCTGCTCTGTCTGTGGTGAATCCTCTCACCGCCCCACACCTCTGGCCTGTACTCCAGTGCTTGTATGCATAAATAAATAAATCTTTAAAAAAAAAGATCTCCAGGAAAGTGGAGGAGCTCAAATCATCTGACCTCAGAATATGGGGGAGGAAGGGGTTAGGTAAGCTAATTGGAATATTGAGAATATTGGAATATGTATTCTGACAGTTTTCTCCTCCCATGGAATGTTGATTTGAGCAAAGTAAGTTCTCATAGAATCGTTTTTGCTTCCAAAAAAACGTTTTGGAAGACTTTACTAAAAATAGAAGTCACTGATGTAAGATAAATACATATAGTAGCAGTGTTAGAAATTAGTTTACAATGCAGACATTGTCCTGCGCTCATTAACCAGAGGCCTTAGTGTTTTTCTTCTATACCTTTGTCTCCTCTTAGGTGGGAAATTAGTGTTTTCTTTTTACCTAATAGTATCTCCTGAACCACTGTGACATACAAAAAAAGGAAGAAGCACGATTGGATGGTTTGTTTTTTTGGCCTGTCAGTACCATTTTATCCAGGAGAGGTAGGGAATTCTTTATTTCCCTTCTCACTGGACCAGGTGGTGGGAGGGTGTCTCTCCTTAGAATTCTTGGGCAAGTTTCATTAGGTTCCTGCGACAGTAACAGAACATTGGTTTTCCTTAATTCAGAACACACAGCCATAATGGACACCTAACTTATTTATGTGTACTGGTGCCCAGGTTTTTATTCAGGATTTTTTTTGAACCCAGGGTAGATCTAGATTGTTTATGGGGCCTGCAATTTTTATACTATGAGGGGTTAGCAAAAAATATAGGAAAGTTTTGTGCAAATTTTATGTAAACATACAATCCTACAAATGCTCATGAACATGACAATGTCCCTGTATGTCTCCACCAGTTTTTGTCAATGAAAAAATAGAACCTAGTGGCTAAGACCATGGACTGGAGAGACTGTCAGGGCTGGAATTTTGGTACTTCCCGTTACTCTGTCACTTAAGGCAAGTAACCTATATGTGTCTTATCTGTAAAGTGAGGATAGGGTGGTGACTATCTCAGCAGAGTTGTTGGGAGAATTAAGTAAGATAGACAACCATGTAAAGTGTTAAGAGGGATGTTCTGGAACTAAAAGTGTGATAACCATTATTCCATCTTGCTGGCTGGTTCACCCCTGGTCTGATTCAGTTGTGTGTTCTCCTGACCTGCTTTTATCTTCCAGATAATCTCTTCTAGATATTATCTTCTAGATAATCTCCACACTTGGACGTTCACTCACAAATATGTATCTGAAGGAAGCTTCTGGTAGGTAGGGCCCCAAAGTGCTCAGTAGTACCCTCTATCCCCCCTCTGTGTGAAGAATATGATCTGTCCCACCGCTATTCAAAGACACCTCCCTCTGGCAGCCTGCCGGCATTCCCTCAGGTCACCTCATTCTCATCTGTCCATTTTGCCTGCAGAGTCTTAGGCTTTTGTGTTGAGCTAGAGGGCTTGCTTCCTGGGCTTTTTCTTCCTAGTTCAGTTTCTGTTAAACAAGCTTTATCTCTCGTTTCTTGGTTTCACATAGGCTCATAGTCCTCTACAGTGGATGGATAAGAATATTTACCTTCTGGTGTTTAAATCTTGTCATTGGAGGCCTTCAGTTTTAAATGCTCTTTGAAGGTATAACCTTGATCTGTGTGAAGCACAGTGCTCTTGAGTCAAGAACAGTGATTTCTGGTTTTCCCCTGGGAGGTAGGGAGATTCCTTCACCATCTTCTGTCCACGGCCCCGCCCCCCCCACCCTGGCTTCAGGAAGCTTTGGGGTGTGAGTGTGAGGTTGGGTGGATACATTGCAGTGGAATTGGGGTATCAATGAGGAACACTGAGGAGGCCCTTTGTGCTTAGAAGGACTCGTCTCAGAAAACGAAAATCCTTAAGCATTTGTGGCTATTTTTCTCTCAACAAATTTTCCAGGGGATGCTAACTGCAAAGTGACTCAAAGGGGTGGCTAGGATTTCAGTTTTGTTTTTTCTCTCCCCTTCCCAAATGTCTGGATGTTCATCTTTTTTTTTTTTTTTTGCCAATCCTCTCAGCCCTGCTTAGTGCACACAACTCCACAGGCGGAGTGAGAGAGCATGTACTTTATTAGTGCAGTTTCCCCTCCCTCCTTTTGTTTCACGTGGGAGGAAACAGGAGAGAAAATAATCAATACCATGTGTAGTAAGTCTCTCATTATTCCAACATGTGATTCTACTTTGAATGCAAAAAATAGCAACAGTAATCCTAGTTCTAATCTAGTATAGAAATTGTAGCTATGTGAAAAATCATTTGTGAGCTTGTCAGGGTCTTTGGCCCCTCATAGCACAGCTCGAACCCCATCACTGCTCCTCTGAGTCCACATGCACCCAGGGCGCCTTCCGGGAAGGGGGCGCATTCTCTGCCCTGCAGACTGGGTGGGTGGGTCGCCACTTTCTTTGTTTTTCTTCAGAGTCCTGGATGTGGTATAAAAAAGGGGCCACCCCCAGGCCTCCACCTTGGCCACACATGCACATGTGCACTTTGCCAGTCAGCCAGCCTTGCAGTTCTAACCTACCTCTTTGGCCTTTTCTATTTTCTTTTTTTCTCCTTTTAGCCACAACTCTGCTGTTGACACCTTTCCTGCAGTCCGTGTTCCAGTCCCTTCTAAAACACACGTTTGGTAGGAGGCTACTTTCCATAGGGCCATTGGAGAGTTAAAGTATTTTATTAGTCTGAGGCTTCTCTGCCAAGTATCTTTTTTTTTTTTTAAAGATTTATTTATTTATGCATACAAGCACTGTGGTACAGGCCAGAGGTGTAGGGGGGGTGAGAGGATTCACCACAGAGAGCGGGGAGCAGAACAGGCAGATCAACTGAAGTACACTGCTGAGGGGAGCAGC
>JAGFMF010011858.1:3240109-3282845 GCA_019455555.1 Galemys pyrenaicus
GAGGGGAGCAGCGGGCACAGCAGGAGAGGTCTGCCACACCATGTGGGTCCCCCCCCTGGCCGGCAGCAGGGCTCGAACTCGTGCTGCAGTGGCTGCGATCTGCTTCGTAGTGCGTTGCTTAACCCACTGCGCCACCAGGGGAGGCCCTGCCAAGTATCTTTTTATGAACTTTTCACCCATGTTAGCAACGCCCTCTGAGACTCTAGATCCCCACGGGTTGGTTTGAATCATGCCCTTGAATGCCAGGGAGTACTCATGGCGCATCAGTCCCATATAGTGATGGTTGTCTGTGAGTTGAAAGGGCTTAATGTAAACCAGTGTCTAAGCCTCCATCTTGCTCTGTTCTTAGTCCGCTGCACGTAGGCAGCAAAGTGGCCTGAGCCATAGATTCCGTGCGGAGTATAGAATTCCTGTCTCTCAGCGTGAGTGGGAGGGCAGGGGTGAAGGCTTTGGGTCTGTATGCCTCCTGAGCCTTGGGACAGTTCTCGGTGCATGAAGACGGGGCTTCTAACTTAGGGGGCCATCTGCCTTGCCTGTGAGAGCCTTTTTAAAAAAAATACTGATTTTGTGATGACATATTTATTGTGCAGAATGCAAACAGCAACAAAATATGAAAGTAAAGAAGTGAAAGTATCACATATCCCTTACTTCCATCACAGCCACTTGTACAACTTTGAATATTGTTGGACCATTTTAGAGTATGATCTATTGTATGGACTGCCATTACTTCCTTGCTGGTGGGTATGTCATGAAAAGTGCGTAACTAACATTTAAATATGCTTTCTAAAAAACCCAGTTTATACTTCCCATCTGTGCATCAGAAGGTGAATATCTTCTTGATGTTGCAAATAAGACAAATACAGCAAACTGACCTTGTGAAAATTTAAGTCGTGAGTCACTGACATCTGTGACCCCCTGCTCCACCTGTCACCCCCATCAGACTCAGTTGGCAGTGGGATGATACTCAGGAATGGGGTGAGGGCATCTCTTATAAATTACTTGATAGTATATAAAGTTTTAAAATAGAAAATATAAGCAGCTTCAAAGTGATCTATTATCAAAATAGCTATCAAATAGTGTCATGTAATTGGGTTTTATGATACTAACTTTGAAGGAGGGGATCTTTTTATATTTAAAGATTCATTTATGCATATAAAGCTGGGGTATAGGTCAGAGGTGTGGGCCGGCGGGGGAGGGGGTTGAGAAGATTCACCAGAGACAGAGTGGGGAGCAGAACAGGCAGATCTACTGAAATGCACTGCTGAGGGGAGCAGTGGGCGAGGCAGAATTGGTCTTCTGTGCCATGTGGGTTATCTCCCTGGTTGGGGATCCAGCTCATCTGCAGTTGCTGGCAATAGCACTGACTTAACCCCTGCACTACCAGGGAGTCCCTGAAAGAGGGAATCTTTCTAGTATTTGGACAGAAGTGACCAGCAAAGCTTAGATAAAAGGATAAGGGTTAACATAGTCGTTGATTCTTTCCAGCACCTCTCTGATGTAATTGCTGTTAAAGACCGCTAATTTACATGTGAGGAAACTGAGGCTTGGTGGAGAGGGAATTCTAAGTTTACATTCAGTTTCCAGAGCCCATGCTCCTAGCCACTTTAATCTGATTCAGGCCTCTGGGAGAACTGGCATCTTTAAGGGGAAGAACAGGTAGAGCAGAGAGGGATGCTCCAGGATGATGTTCAGGGACAAGAAAACCAGACGAAGGAGGTTGACAGGGAGTGCTACGGGGAGACCAGGAGGAGGAAGGGCAACAGGCCACTGCCTTTGGCCGCTAAGAGGCCACTAGCGCCTTTCGAGAGATGACCTTCAGTAGAGCAAGTTTCCAGTGGGGTTAGGAAGAAGTGCAAAGTGAGGAAATGGAGGTCTGAGCTTAAAATAAAGAAAAAGAGGACTGTGTTTGAGCTCGGCTGCAGGTCCAATTAAAGATGTCCTTGTTTAGGGTAGGATGGGTAGTGTGTGCCCACTGATGGACCAAATAAAGGGAAGGGCTCGGTCCACATGGGGGTGAAGGAGATTCCCTGCAGGGAAAGAAGAGCTGGGCAGAAGGAAGAGGACTGGGGATCACGGATCCAAGGCGATGGGACTACTCCCCTTCCCTCCTCTCGTGTGTTCTCCCACATTGTTCCTTCCGGAGTCACTGACGGCTCAGGCAGCAGGACGAGGAGGTGTGGAAGAGACGTGCAGGCTGGAGCCCTCATTGGATGTACTGATGTGGCCGCAGGGTGGGTACTGTGCCCTTTCCTCATTCCCTCGGCCCTTGATACGGAAGGGGTGTGAAACTGGGTTTATTTAAGTGCCTGGATGGCAGGAACAAGCCTTCATAACACGATCTCCAAGGGACCTGGTGTGGGGCTCAGCTCTCTGAGGGCTAGTGGTGCTTCTGGAGAAACTGATTTCTCCCTCCTCTCCTGTGCCCCCAAGAGTTGCTGCAGTCGTGTTGAGTGTGGAGTTCACGTCACAGTGTGATGACCCTTGAGCTCTAGTTTGCATCGATGGTGACTCTGGTGGCATTTGTGTAGGACTTGGTGACATGCAGGTGCCTGAGCCTTGTTTTTTCACCTCTCTATTAAAGCAAAATGAACCTCAAACCTTTCTACCTAAAGCCTCAAGAAGTGAGTATAATACACACCTTTGTATGTAGTTGAATGAGGCAGAATATACCTTTAAAAAAAAAAAAGATGGGCATTTCCATCTTCTTAATGGAAATTTCATATGCTTTCATTTTCAGTGGTGGGGAGGCGGTGTTGTCTTGCTAGTCCAGCCAATAGTCTGTAAGAGTGGATCTCGATGTCTGGTGTCTGTCAGTTTGCAATGGCGTGTCTTGACTGTTCATCACCCATGGTGGAGAGCCATCTCTGTCCGATGGACAGCCTTGCGCTGTAGTGAGCAGAGGGCAGGTTCACCTGCTGAGTTGTGGGCCTGAGTTCCCTGGAGAAGCTGCCGCTTGCTGGAGGCTGGCAGGCTGGGACCCCTCTCCTCCTTGGTCTCCTTCCGCCCTGGTCCTATTGGGCTATGAGTAGAGGAACCATGTTGAGCAGACAGTGGGGCGCACTTGATGAATTGGCAGTAGATAGGTGTTGCCAGGGCTGGAGAGAGATGAGCATTTTATACTCAGGACTGAGGAGGGGGAGCTCGTGCCGTCCTCAGGGTGTAGTGATCCATTATCTGAAGCGAGTTTGCGAAGGAGACAGAAACGTTCCTGATACCACGTGCTTGTAATTATGGAAACGGAAAAGACAACTTTCGTTACCCATCTATTGGGTTATTCAGGAGGCACCAGGAGGGCTGCTGAGGAGGCAGGTGCTTAAAAATCTTGACAGCAGGGCCTCCCTGGTGGCGCAGTGGGTTAAGCAACGCACTATGAAGCTGCAGCATGAGTTCAATCCCTGCCGCCGGCCAGGGAGGGGGACCCACATGGTGCAGCAGACCTCTCCTGCTGTGCCTGCTGCTCCCCTCAGCAGTGTACTTCAGTTGATCTGCCTGTTCTGCTCCCCGCTCTCTGTGGTGAATCCTTTCACCGCCCACACCTCTGGCCTGTACCCCAGTGCTTGTATGCATAAATAAATAAATCTTTTAAAAAAAAAAATCTTGACAGCAGTGGAAAATTCTAGATGCCTGAAAATTCTGAATGAATATATAGAGACAAAGAAAACAAAAACTGGAAGAGCATCCTTGTTTTCATCTATTTTACCTATGAGGCTTCCGTTAAAACTTCCTTCAGCAAGACTTCTGCAACAACACGCATAATTCAGAACCCTGCCTGCCTTCCAAACAGAGGGAATAGTCTCCAACCAACTTTCTTGAGGTCTCCCTCCTGCCTGTGCTTAATTGGCACCTGTGCTCTTTCTGTTCCTGCATGCGCCTCACTCAGATGTCTGCAGTTTCACCGTATTTATCCTGGGTCTGCCCTCTGTGTGGCGTTCAGATTAATCAGCCCCTTCCAGATGGCTTCCATCTAGATATTTAGATGGTATCTAGCTTGTTTTTCCTGCCCCAAAAGTCCCTTCGAGACTGCTGTGATCTAGTGCCCTGGCTAACTAGTCTTGTGAGAGACTTGATTTTTTTCTAATCACTGCCCTTCCCAGTTTGCCCCTTCTAGAAACTGATGTCAGTGTTCTGTTTTCCTCGGCGGCACTTGGAATTGATCACCGTCATGCCGGGTAGAGTGTGACCTGCTGGGGTTCCATGGGATCATGAGCTAGTGCCTTGGTTTGGCTACAAAGCACTAATTCTGTTTTGAGCAACATGATCACCTGGCGAAGCAGACAAAGGCACCTCCCAGTGGAAGGAGGATTCAGAGCTGGCTTTGGCAAGTTGATTTCCCCCCTCTATAAAGTAAGGGTTATAAGTGCCTAAGCTTTTCTAGTTTACATACTCCTCTCGCAGCTGTATCGTTTAAATAATCCTCTCCTTGGTTACCTTTTGGGTGGTGGTGCTCAAACAAATCAGACAGGCAGTTGTGTTTTTTAGAGTTGTGTGTCTGTGCAGACCAAGACAGTGTGAGCTTTTGGGGCAGAGTTGTTTGCCCACTGACTAAACATTACTACTTGTTTCTAGATCACTGGGGCAGACTTGCACATCTATCTCAAATTATTTCTTTACTAAGTTATGCTGAGTCCAGATTTTACTGCTTTATAACTGCTCCCAGTTTTATTTTCTGTAAGTTCAGTAAGTATGTCCGATAGTTTAGTCATTAATAACCAGGACAGAAGAGAATGGACCCGAATCTCAGCCTCAGAGTACACATCCCTGAGAACCCCTCCTGCCTGGACAGTGGGCATGGTGGTTCCTTCTGATCAGGCCCACTTCTAGGGTTACTAAACTGGACTTAAGGAGTGCCGTAGACGTAAGGGACTTTCATCAGAAAGTACAACGAATGTGTCCCTAGTGATACATCTAAGATTACTAGATTGGTAGATCCAGAAGATGTGACTGGAGTAAAAAACAGTGGCATTCAAATGCAGATGCCCTTCTGAAACAGGATCTTTAAATCTGTGCCATTTGCGAAGTCTGGTAATACTATCAGTGGATGAAAAATCATTTACTGAGCCCCCACTATGTACCAGGCATGGGATGTAGGGCTATAAGGATGATAAAGCCCGTCCTGCACTCAAGGAGAGGATGTGGGCAGGTGTTCTTAGTGTACCTGCACCTCCCCCAAGAATCTACTGCAGGAGGACCCCCAGGCCCTGCACCTCTAGGGGAGTCTGTGCCCTTGGGGTGGGGGTGGGGAAGGAGAGCCTCTTCTTCAGGTTCCTGTCACTGCTGCCTGCCCATGTTTTTCTCACTGTGATGCTGTTCGATACTTGCATCCTTGTGAATCATTATTTCTGAGCCTAGAGTCTTCTGGGAGCTCATCCACTGATTATCCCATCCTTGTTCAGATTTGAACGTTCAGAATTTTTGATTATGTATATTCAAAGCTTTTAAACCTTAAGATCATTATCTAGACAGAAAAGACAATTTACATTCTATTTGTTCTATATGTTTTTGTTTTTTTCCAATTTTTTGGTGATACTGTTTGCTTTATTTATTTTTTTGATACTGTTTGCTTTAGATAGTGACTGGTAAGTTATTTTAAAAGCGTTCATTTTTGTCAGGTCCTTCCTCAGAAATCACATGCTGAGTCTTGGTGTCTTTGTATTTATTCGACTGAACATATTTGGAGGGAAAAGGCAGTAGGTGCCAGATGCTGGTACCTTGACCTGAAGATCTGTCTATGTACCTGAGAGAAGGGTTTGACTTGAAGACGTTCTTAGACATCACTCCTGTTTATGGGAGACTGAATGTGATTTTCCATAGCTTTGGAAGGTGTAGTCAATTGTCCATCCACTCTTGAGCAGTTTTGCACCATATAACAAGTCACAGATTTTCTAGGTCCTTGAGAAATGGGCATGCCATCTCTTCTGACGTATTTTCTTAAATGTAAAATGATTTTTCTAGAATTCCTTCCCTCCCCCATAAGATGCAAACTTGCTTTAAAAAAATAGTAGTTTCATCATTTTCATTAGCAATAATTAATAAAGAATGAGCACTAGGTCACAAGGACAATCTGAACATCAAGACGGGCATTGGCAGAGGCAGGAGTGAGCAGGTGGTGGTGGGAGTGCACAGTGGTGATGGACTGAGGTGTTTGAGATAAGTTTCTCCACAGTGGAGCTTTTTCTTGAATTGTGGACAATAGATCGAGGAGGTTACAAAGAGGGTTTTGGTCAGTAGCGAACTGGTGCGCCCATGCTGACACAAATGGAGACTGTTAGTTTCGATGCATGTCAGGCATTGAGATAGGCCCTTTCACCCACGGTGCTGGTTTCATTCTCACCATGGCCTGGAAGGAAGGAGACTGCCTGCGAGAAATGGGGTCACCTGAGTTAAGTTACCTGCTTAGGTCTCTGAAATTGGAAACACAGTTTTTGAAGTTTGACTTCAGAGTGTGTGATCTTGGGTGTTTTTATCCCTAACATGTGCTGAAGTATTTGTTTGTAGAACTCACTGGAAGCAGCATTAAGATAGGTTAAAAAACAGTTGATTGACCTGAGGCTCCACCTATATGTTTGTTCATTATCTTGTGCTGAGGTATCACGAGTGGCAATAGTTAAGGAAATGAAGAGACATTTTGTGTTTCAGACGGAATTTTGCTTGTTTCAGTATTGAGGCTGGTAGTCCCCATGTAGCTGGAGTCTCTATTTTGAATGCCTTCTTTTGTGGGGGGGACAGATGTCTATTATTTGTCTCTTTCCACTAGAATGTAAACTTGTAGTGTGGAGACTTACATTGCCTTTGAATTGTGCCTGGGAGTAGCTACTTGAATGTGGGACAGAAGTTTAAGGAAGAATCCAAGGAGCCCACAGAACACACAGAAGGAAATTGATTTTACTTCAAGTTTGGAGTAATGTTAGATTACCTTAGGGACTTGAAACTGGGGGCTTGGAGAGGGTTTAGGCATGACTGAAATTTGGGGGACACCATTGTAACCACCAGAGACAATATCCTGATATCACCTACTTTCATCCAGATTTTACAAGTGCTGTGTTAAGAATGTTTTATAAAAATGAATGGATTGGAAAGACACATCTTCATTCTTTAGTAGATTCTAGAATATTCCTGGATATTAAGTTGGGACCATCAGACACATTTTTTGCACATAAATGTTAGTATTCTATGTGCACATAAATGCACATAAATGTTTATATGCACATAAATGTTAATATTCTACCTCATGCCAGGTACATCGCTATCTTTTTACTAAATTGCACTTTGAGACCTCCCTGCTTATGCAGAGAATCACAGACCCATGCAGGAGCCAAGCCCTCAAGTCGGTGGTTGAGATGTTTTTCGAAGATCTGTTTGGTGGTTGAGATGTTTTTCGAAGCTCTGTTTTCCTCATTGCCTATGTTCCTGGTTAAGGATTCTGAGAGGGAAACTTCTGGAAACTTCTCAAACTTTAGCGCCAGAAAGGCCTCATTTCTCAGTAATTAGTCATTTATCTGATCTAGTGTCTCCCTTTACTCATGGAAGTTTAGGCCCTGAGGGCTTGTGTTTTTGAAAGAGATCTTAATTCTAGTGCTGTTGAATGCATGGGCATGTGGCCTGCAGGAAAGGTTGGCAGGGCTAAGGAACTTACTCCTGGGAGGGGTGTAAGGTTTGGGGGAGAAGAGTGAAAAGACACCCTTTTGCTGTGTCTCACTGTTTTTCAACCTTATTTTCATGGTTTTCCTAAATTTTTTTTTTTTTTTTCAGTTGAAGTAAGTAACATTGTGTCACTTCCTACCTTGACAACCATAGATACCATGCCCAAGCTCTAGTACCATCGTCCACCACGGAGTCAACTCCCTCTGCCCGTTCTTGTGCTCTTCATTCTCCTCCCCCTCTGGGACCACCATTCTTTTGTCAGAAACCAACGGTTTGGTTTCATTTTTTCATTTGTCCTCTTTTTCTTACACATGTGAGTGAAATCATACCAGGTCTGTCTGACTTACTTTACTTAGTGTAATTCCCATCAGTTCCATCATTTTTGCAAATGGCAAGAGTTCATCCTTTTTTAAAATATAGCCGAGTACTGTTCCCTTGCGTATATATACCACATCTTCCTTATTCATACGTCTCCCATCCGAGTCCTAACCATGCCCGACCTTGCTTAGCTTCTGAGATCAGGTGAGATCAAGCACGTTCAGGGTGGTATGGTCGCGTAGACTATTCATGCATCTCTCGATGAACATTTAGGTTGTTTCTATAGCCAAGGAGTCTTTTTGATGTTTTTCTTAACTGCCTTCCAACCCCTACCAGATTTAACAGAAAGGAATTTGCTGGAGAGGGTCACAGGCTATAATATCTATGTTATCATCACCCACTGCAAGAACCAGTTTTCATTCACTGCTTTGGGGCCAGTATCACCCTTCTTGAGAAAGCATGCCCTACCTACTTCTGTACTGTCTTATTTATTGACTCTTAACAAGCACCACTTCAGAAACCCTAAAGAAATCGATAACCTCAGAAAGGTGGTGAGCCAGAAAGGACTGAACCGTTTTTGAACTAGAAGACTGGTGCCTGAGGAGTTGGGGAGAGCAAAGAATGAAGCCCCCCTGCACAAGCCCTCCACGCAGGCTCAGAAGCTAAAGATGCCAGGATGCCAGCACTGAAGGGTGGGCACAGGGATGATAACTGAATTGGAGGCCCCAGAAGATGATGTTCTGAGGCATTCTTTGCCCTTTGGTTGCATTTGGCAAGGGGGTGCAGCTGAACTTTGGCGTGAGCCTCCAGCAGGGGTGCTCAGAGAGTGAGCTATGACGTGGAAAGGGTTAGGCGACACCACTTTAGGGAACTGGTGGGTTCTCAGAAGGGAGGTATGGACATGTGAAGAGAGGGGCTTCCTGGACTACAAAAAACCAGGCAGAAAGTCTGAGGAAGTTGCTTGTGAAGGTCAAGTAAAATAAATCTGGAAGAGGAGGAAAGAAAATGATGTTTATAAACAACTTGGACAAGTGATTTTTAAACAAAGCAGAGTGAAATTTCCATGAGGTATTCATGAGATGTTTGAAATGAATTAATTTTTGAAGCTAATTTTCTTGATGCAAGAAAGAGAAAGTCAGCTTTCTCTACTTGATTTTCAGAAATTAAAAATTTTTAGATGAAAATGGTGAATACATTTTACTGGTCACAGCTTACTTTTCTACTGTCCTCTGTCCCTTGATTTACAAGATATATATATATACATCCAAGATATATTTGATATATATATATATATCAAGATGAACCTCTGTAGTTAGCAAACCTTGTTTGCTTAGGTTGTGTTCTGATAGAGCCTTTTAAAGGAAACACAAGATTTCCCCGTCCTGCAGCTTTGGAGGTCAGCACCTAAGAGACAATTTGTTATAGATTTACCCATGATTTTTAAAAAATTTATTTATTTATGCATATAAGAACTGGGGTACAGGCCAGAGATATGGGAGGTAAGAGGATTCATCAGTGATAGTGGGGAGCAGAACAGGCTGACCTACTGAAATACACTGCTGAGGGGAGCACTGTAAGAGAGATCTACTGTGCCGTGTGGGTCAGCTCCATGGCCAGGGATCAAACTCACACTGCAGTGGCTGCGGATAGCCTCATGGTGCTGCACCTTAACCCCTTGCGCCACCAGGGAGGGCCCCTACCCATGATTTCATAAGAACTTTTTTCATTAAAAAACATTGTAAAACAAGTGCACAGTCCTAAATCTTGAATTCTGTTTGGTTGATTCAAACAAGCTCACTTGTTTGAAAAATATTCTTTGGGTAGAAAAATTCTTGCTGCTCCTTCACTTGAAGGAAAACCCTAAGTCAAAACCAGCAGTTCTGTGTGCGTGTGTATACCTGTTTTCATTTTTACTTCCCCACATGGGTTCTTGAACTTTGCATTATGTGCTTAGAATTTTTTTCTGAGTGTGTGCTATTAAGTCTCAGAACAGAGTCAGCTCTGCAGAGCTCTACCCCATAAGAGTCAGCGGTCAGTGGTTGGGTAGGGTTGAGCGCAGGCGCATCTGACTCCAGCCCTTGATTTTCCTCTCATCACTCTCTGGATGAGAACAGTCAGCAGAGGAGATGAAACGTTCTCCCTGGCATTCTTTCTAGGGTGTTCAGATCTGTAATCACTTTGTGGCTTGGGGCAGGCACTGTATCTGTCAGACACATTTTGAACAAAGGAAACATAAATATGTTTTTCATATTTTCCTGGCTAAATAATTGGCCTCATTTGGTTAAGAATTACCACCACCACCATCCCACAAAAAGCCCAAACCCCTCCAGTATAATTTCCAATTCTGCATTTGAAAAAATGAAGAGAACAATTTTTCTTTAGTTTCTGTTGATGGTGGAGACGACGTAGAGTAGGTAGCTGCCTGTGCAAGTGTGGGGCTCAGACTTACTGCTGTATTGACAGGAAATGATGGATCAGAAGTTGGCTGAGTTCACCACGGGGTCCAGTCCAGAGCAAAGATGGGTGGAGACATCCAGGCAGGGCCCCTCGTGCCCCAACATGTCATGTGTGTTTTTTCCCCCGGATAATTGAAGTGCGTCTAGTTGAAAAAAATTAACTCATTAATAGAGACTGCTTTTCATAGTTAATGCTTAAAGATGTTCCTTTCTCCTCATCTTCGTTTTTAACACCTGGAACAAGACTCCATTGTGAAATTACATTCACGTCTTCACTTTTTTCTACCTATGAATTTTTTTTCACATTGCTGCACATAAGTGAGTTTGTTGGGTAGGCTGGGAGAGATAATGTGTTATTTAAGAACAGTTAGTTCTCTGAAGAATAACAAAAACGGCTGCTTCCTGCTGACCAGAGGCCGGTGTGGCAAAGCCTGCCGGCATCACTGCCTCCTTCCCTGTCCCCACAGCGAGAGGCCCTTGTAACCCAGACTGGCAGGAAATCAGAAGAGACTTGTGGTTTTTAGGAAGTTGGGATACCCAGGGGCCAGGAACTGCTATGCTTTAAGTACTGGCTTCACGTTGTGCCCTTCTATCTTTTATAAACCAACACCCAGGATGAAATTTTAGTATACATGCTGTGGAAGTGAGCACTCCAGGCCCATTTTGATCCAGGAAGTTAGTGTTAGTTATCTTAATAGGAGATATAAACCCCATGGACTTCCATTTGTAATCCTGCTTAAATCTGCAGCTTAAAATAAATGGCTCATCTACCAAAGCGATCGAGCCATTTGGCTAACCTGGGAGAATTGTTGCCTCCCTAAATGCACAGTAATTAGTTGGAATCGTGTGGAAGCTGAGCCCCTTCGGGTTGGGGGGTGGGGAGAGGGTCGCTAAAAACAACACGAAGAGTAGTAGAAAAACATTTTAGGAGATTTTACCAGATGGAGATCCTGCAAAGGGGTGACTTGAATGTAGCGTTGTTCACCTACTTGATCTTTTCCCCACATGAAATGTATAAGGACAGTCCTGGCTGTTAATGAACATGGGAAGGAGCTCTGATCAGTTCTGACAGACTGTTTTTAGGACCTGTTGCTGGTGCCCACTGTTGGGTGATTTTAAGGTCTGCTGGCCAAGGTAGCATGTCCGTCCTGATGGGGAAGATCTCACATGCAGGGATTCTCTCTCGGGAAGGATTTGGGGGCAGCCCGCCAGCCCTATGTGCTCCAGCATTAGGGGCTTAGGGCATTGCATTGTGCTGGATCCTCTGTGACTGGTGTAAGCTTGAACTTGAAGGACCTCCCCATGATTGAAAAGTCATGATGGCATTCCATTATTTTTCAGTAGTTAACAAGTACACGTTCTGGAAGCAAACATTCCTGCCATTCGTTTCCACTTCCAGCAATGTGATACCTGACTTGAGCTCGTGATGACTTCCATCCCCCTGGCAGCGCCTACCTGTTACTGGTGTTCAGACCTGCGCTCGTAAGAAGTAAAATGACAGTCTGTTTTCTCCAGCTGTCTTCTCTGTAATAACTCAATTGAGCAACCCTCTTGAGGAACCCTAGGATAAGGAGTAGCTTAAACGCATGAGCCTGTGATTTCTAACAATATTTTGTTTAAATTGTATTATTATTTATTTTTTAAAGATTTGTTTATTGCATACAAGAACTGGCATATAGGGCAGAGGTGTAGGGGGCTCAGAGGATTCACCAGAGACAGAGTGGGAAGCAGAACAGGCAGATTGACTGAAACACACTGCTGAGGGGAGCAGCGGGTGAGGCAAGTGAGGTCTGCTGCACCATGTGGGTCACCCCCCTGGCCGGGGGCAGGGCTCGAACTCACATTGCGGTGACTGCGGTTTGCTTCATAGTGCGTTGCTTAGCCCACTGTGCCACCAGGGAGGCCCCTTATCTTTTTATTTTAAAGGGACTTTCAAATCATGGGTATAGAAGGCCGTTTTAGCATGTATCATAGCCCAGCATCTGTATTGTTAAGTTGCCTTTATTGTAAAATTCTGTAAGTAAAAGGAATTGAATCAACACAACTTTTTCAGTTTTATTAAATGGGTCAGAACCTGTGCTAGCTAACGACGGGCCAAAAGTAAATTAAACACTTTTCCTTTTCATAAGGAATCTAATAGGGTATAGACTATGTATACAGTTTCACTATTGCACTATAAGTACAGTAGTTAGTGTACTGAGGATTGTGTGTGTTTGATTAAATAGAAGGCATAGAAACATCAGACTATACAAAACCACAGGGCTGATATGCTTTGACCAGTGATGCTACTATGTAACACAAATAATTGCATGTGTCAGAATCCTACCACCCTCTTTTAGGGCATGTGATGATTCATGACTTAATCTTTGAAATTTAATATGGCTGGCACCCTGTCATACTTATTAACCTTGGCAATTCTTGGGTGTCATGGCCAGAATCTGTTTTATCTTGCTCCCTATTTTCCCCTTCATTCCAGCTTCTCTCCATGTGGTACTTTGTATGACACCACCAGAAACAAGATTTTTTTTTTTATTAGTTACTGTAATAGTGGGGTAGGTTTGCAGTGAATCCCAGTAAGATTAGCTGCATGTCACAGCTGTGGTATCAATGAATCATTAAGGCAGAACAAGTCATAAGTCAGCAGCTTTTGATACTTTAGTGAAATTTCTTCTAAAGTTAGTTAATTTGTATTTCAGATTGCTTCCAAGTATGATCACCAGGCAGAAGAAGATCTTCGCAATTGGATCGAAGAGGTGACAGGCATGAGTATTGGCCCCAACTTCCAACTGGGTCTCAAAGATGGTATAATCCTCTGCGAGTGAGTTGGTTTTGTTTTGTGTTTTTAAGATTTATTTTTATTTATGCATATAGGAACTGGGGTGTAGTCCAGAGATATGGGAGGTGAAAGGACTTACCAGAGACACAGTGGGGGGCAGAACAGGTCCATCTACTGAAATACACTGCTGAAGGGATCAGCAGGCGAGATAGGAGAGGTCTGCTGTGCCTAGTGGGTCACTTCCCTGGCTGGGGATTGAACTCATGTTGTAGTGGTTGGCAATAGCTTGATAGCGCTGAGACTGTAACTCCTGTGCCACCAGGGAAGCCCTGTAAGTGAGTTTTTTCCCTGAGATGTGTGGTCCTTTCTTTTTTTCCAGTCCTTTCCAAGGCCTCTGTCTTGTCCTCTTTCCCAGTCCAAAGTGTCAAACCTTGATATTTTGTAAATGTTTTAAGGGGTTCTTTGTTGATATCAATAGAACCAGTTTTACATCCTAGTCCTTGTTCTGTGTGCTCAATAAATACGGTGTTGCTTACACTTTTCTTTTCAGACTCATAAACAAGCTACAGCCAGGCTCAGTGAGGAAGGTGAACGAGTCCTCGTTAAACTGGCCTCAGGTAACAGCCAAAGCAATAGCCTCCAGTTCTACTTGTTATGCTCTTTCTGCAGTGAAACTTGTTTTACATTGTTGTTCATTTTTGTACAATGTTTGATTTCTCCTCTTAGATGTAATCCCCATAGAATTCCCACCACCAAGTCACCTATGAACCATCACCACAGTCTCTTGTGTCTTCCCTCCTCTGTTATGATCCCGCCCCTCCCCTGATGTACATATCCAAATATTGTTGTCCTTTCTTTTTTGACTCCTTGTTTGGGTTCCCTGTATTCCTCCTATAATTTCCTTTTCCATCCGATATTTTCCTTTTCCTTCTGATTTATTTCACTGAGCATAATCCTTTCCAGCTCTGTTCATCTTGCTGTAAATGGCATGAGTTCATCTTTTTTGATTCTAAGTAGTATTCCTTTGTGTATATATACCACAGAAACTTGACTAGTTTTAAAATAGGCTTTCTAGCAGAAATGTGTATACTGGCTATGTTTATTTTTGATTCTTAGATGTTTAACTTAGATGTTTTATTTGGATTATCTACATTCAGAGGATTTGACACAGCTCACACAGAAGCAAAACCTAGACCTTGAGGATTCACAGGGACAAAAGAAAGGAATTTAACATAACAACCATTGATGGAATGTGGAAAACTATATTAAGTGTAGTCTTAATTCATGAATGTATAAATAAGTAAAATTTGATGTTTAATCTTGCGCATGCATTTTTGAGATAAAAGTGAATGGATTCTAAGCACAAAGTTACTTTTATCTCATTTTTTTTCTTTTTAAAAGATTTATTCATTTATGAATACAAGAACTGGGTAATAGGCCAGAGGCATGGGTGGGGTGAGAAGATTTGCCAGAGACAGAGTGGGGAACAGAACAGGCAGACTGACTGAAATACACTGCTGAGGGGAGCAGCAGGCGAGGTTTGCTGTGCCATGTGGGTCAGCTCCCTGGCCGGGTTTCGAATTCATGGTGCAGTGGCTGCAGATAGCTTCTTAGTGCTGAGACTTAACCCCTTGTGCCACCAGGGAGGCCCATATTTATTTTTAAATTAAAATAACATAATATATTATTAATGAGTAATTATTTACTTTGTGATAAAGCTATCCAGATCTGGAACTTTCTTTAACACAGAAATCTCAAAAACATGTAAGGAAGATCTTCCCTGTAAAGAACTGAAAAAATGTGATTGCTTAAAAATAAGACCGTTAGTGATCTTTTCTTGTTATTCTTTAGTTCTTTGAAATACTCGTGCTTTTTACACTTTCCTTCTCTAGCCAGAGCTCACAAAGCTAAATATGTGTCAGATCAAAACGCCTTGCCAAGCTGACCATAGACCTGAGGCGTACAGCAGGGTGGGGGATGGAGAGTGAGCAGAAGAGCATAAGGGCCTGTGGTGATGGATCAGAGGTGTCGTGGTAGGGGGAGAACCACAGGGACTGCACGTGAGCGGAGAAATCAAGTACTGCCCAGAAAGTAACAAAGATGTAAGAAAATAAGCTAACAAACAAAATATCCCAAATCCTTGCCAAGTAGCTTTCTCCTGGTGTCTTGTAACTCTTCATGAAGACCTAGAAGGCTTAGGTCATGTGAATGTCAAAAGTCATATGGCTCTTTTTCTTCCTAGTTGGAGAATATTGGCAACTTCATTAAAGCCATCCAGGCTTATGGCATGAAACCACATGACATATTTGAAGCCAATGATCTTTTTGAGAATGGAAACATGACACAGGTTCAGACGACGCTGGTGGCTCTGGCAGGCCTGGTACGTATGTCTTTAATGGCTGCAGAAAAGATCCACAGCGAGTTGGTGAGTTGCATCTTTGCCTCGCCCATGGGAATTCGGCTGAGGCGAGGAAGAGCCCTGTGTCTTCTGTAATTATTAGCTTTGTGCCAAGGTTGCTGACATCAGCAGCCCGGTGCAAGATAGCTTTAATTTGAATACTACCCACGTTTCAGAGATGCAGCGTATCATGAATGGCCTTGACCATGTTTCTCATTTCTTGTTTGTGTCGTGTCTAATGAAACCTTCATCTATTAAAAGTATCATTTCTTTGTCCCTTCCGTAAAACCCTGTTGGCAGAATCTCCTTTTAAGTGCTCCTTTTCAGTTAGTGTGTGGTTTTTGTCCAGGCAAAAACAAAAGGATTCCATACAACCATTGATATTGGAGTTAAGTATGCAGAAAAGCAGACAAGACGTTTTGATGAGGGAAAATTAAAAGCTGGCCAGAGTGTAATTGGTTTACAGGTAAGTCCTGTGGTTCTGCTTTATCAATTCCTTATTCCGGGTCATTAATTCTCCCCCTACAAGGCATCTCCCATAAGTGAGGAATAGGTAACTACAGCACAATAGGCTTGTGGGGGTGGATGTGGTTTATGTCCATTTAGGTTGTCCATTTAAAGCCCATGAGATCATGATGATGGTTTTAGGAAGAAACCTCAGGTGTGCCACCGACTTGGTAATTGTTTCTCAGGAAATGATATTTTTCCTAATTGCCATCTTTTTTTTTTAAGAAAATGCACATTTTAAATTCCTAGATGTTACCGACCAAATGAGTGAATTTTACAAAACCTCAATGCCAGAGTCAGTTATTTATACTAGTAAAGTATGATACAGAAGCCAAGTTCTATTAGAATGTCTCAGTTTAATTTCTGAGAAGTGCATATTTTTTCCCTCTTCATGTTTTTCTCCTCCAAGAGTGTCACAAAAACATCATTGCTAAATGTCCCAAATTCTTGGGATTTTACTATCTGATACTCACCATGATACAAAGACCCTTTATTGACTGAGCTTTTATGAGGTGGATTTATTTTTATACAGTACAAAACTGTATCTGAGGCAAGAAACTGGAAACCTACATTTCCATTCCGTTGGTTAGATTATGGTAAAGCTGTAAAAACTAACAATATTAGACAAGCATTTAAAGATTAAGGAACAGAAATTATAAAATACTATAATCAATGTGATCACAATTTTAAGATGCATGTGCATGTTTTATATGTATGTATTTTTCATATACGTGTATCTATAGATGTATTCAGATATGTACGATAAAGAAATACACACAAATGTTTACGGTGAATGGAGTCTAGAATTACAATGGTTTCCCCCTTCCTTTTTGCTTGTGTGTTTTCTGAGTCTTTTCCAGTGAGTAGGATTTACTCTTAGCAATAGAATTTTCCTTCCATCAGTCTTGTTTTTAAGGGAAAAAACCCCAATGGTAGCAGTGTATTCCCAACCAGTAGAACAGGGTGTACCGGTTGGTCCTGAAGCCATATTATTCTCAGTGGGGAAGAGAAGTTAATTATTGTTCCTCTGAACCTGGCTGAGTTCACATTCCTCATTCTCCCTCTATCCAATGACATGAGCGTTAGAGGGATACAATGTTGTTCTCCCATGAAAATGTTGGTGATTTTGATAATACATAGGGACGCCCTCATTAAGAAGCCAGAGAAGACACCTGGCATTTGCTATCACATTTTATGCAAAATCTATCTGGAGAAGGAAAGCATATGTGTAGCCAAAGATCACTTCAGTAGCTAAAGCACTTTTTTTGGTTATCAGTGCAGTGGGGTGGGGAGGGAGATTAGCAGAGGAAATCAGTTATTCATAATTCTCTTCTCTGTGCACCATTTTATATGAATACGTTGTGGAGTTTTCTATTCCATAATTATTTTTTGAAAATTTCTTCGTAAAGTGAGCACCTTGAAATTGGTAAAGCATAGAAGAGATTTTTGTATCTAGTTGACCAGAGAATCCGCATGGAAAGGTTCTGTCAGCTCGTTAGTAGAACAGAAAGTTTTGTGTTCTCTCTACTGATGACTTCTAATAATTAGCCTTGATTTTGTTTTTAAATTAAAAGATGGGAACCAACAAATGTGCCAGCCAGGCAGGAATGACGGCCTACGGGACTAGGAGGCATCTTTATGATCCCAAAATGCAAACTGACAAGCCTTTTGACCAGACCACGATCAGTCTGCAGATGGGCACCAACAAAGGAGCCAGCCAGGTAAGCAGGACCACCCCTTGTGCAGAGCGCAAAGTGCTGTTCAGTGAGCGTGCACCGATTCTCAGTCAGCTCAGAGTAGATGTATTTTGTGTGGTATTCAGAGTATATTTTTTTCAGGAAATTAGATTTTGCTGAGAAAGGAAAAAGAATCAAGGCCCTTTTCTGTAGCAACACAGTACGTGGGGTGTGGCCCATGGCTTTTGTTGACAGAACATCTGGCCTGCCCGAAAGAGAAGAGAGTATATTTATAGTGTTCATGCAGCAAATCCAGTAAACTGCTCATTCTGATGCTTCTGACTTTTATTTTCAAAAAGACCTTAATTAACCGGGTAGGCAGAATTATCTGGCACTCTAATAATAACTGTTTCACTAGTGTTCCACCACCTGTGTGAACACTGGCTGAAATGCAGTGTGTTGAGAATGGAGGAGTCTTACCCCACACCCCAGGTGGAAGTATTTCCTTGTTAAAAATAGATCACTAGCACCTCATAAAAGTTCCCATCATTGTTTGAGAGCAGACAGGTCTCATGTCCAATAAAAGTGGGGAGTGGTTTGAAAGGTTTTTTTATAATGACCCCAAGATGAGATTTGTTGTTGGCCTTTCAGGAATGTGGCATCACATCTATAGCTGCCACTCATTTTCCTCTTCCACCAGCTTTCAATCTGGGAGCATGTGCTTCGCATCCATGGAGGGAGGAGATGGGAGTTACTGTGCCCTGTTCTGAAGTGACTGTTGGTGTCTGGAAGCCTTTTGAAAGACTCAAGTCTAAGGACTGCTCAGCAGGCTTTGCCAGCTGTATTAGAAACTTACGAAACAGGTGGCCTGGACTGAGTTTTTCGCCATACCTGTGTGTTAGTGTTATGCTTTTATAGTCTTTGTCTGATTCTCTCTTAAGTCCAAAATAAGTGACATTATCTCAATTTTGCAGGCGAGAAACCTAAAACTAAAAGCAAATTCACTTGTTGGAAACCATGTTGCGATTTTATAGCAGAGCAAGGTTTTGAAGGAAGGGCTGACCTCGCTTGAAAGCCAGTGAACGAATATTTGCTTCCTGAGGGAGATTTGGCATCAGGGTGTTTTGGTTAGCTTTACCCCTGAATGCAATGGATGTATTTTTACTTTCAGTGTGAATTTCATAATACAAGGATGGGGTTTAGCTGCTGTTTTAATGCTTGGTATTATGTCCTCTACCAGGCGGGGATGTTGGCACCTGGCACCAGAAGAGACATCTATGATCAGAAGCTCACGTTACAGCCTGTGGACAACTCAACGATCTCCCTACAGATGGGCACCAACAAAGTGGCTTCCCAGAAAGGGATGAGTGTGTACGGGCTCGGGCGCCAGGTCTACGATCCCAAATACTGTGCTGCTCCCACAGAACCCGTCATTCACAACGGGAGCCAAGGAACAGGAACAAATGGGTCAGAAATCAGTGATAGTGATTATCAGGCAGAATACCCAGATGAGTATCATGGCGAGTACCAAGATGACTACCCCAGAGAATACCCGTATGGCGACCAAGGCATTGATTACTAGTTACAGCAGAGCTCAGTATTTAGCCCATTGTTTTTATTAAGTGAAAACCGAGCTAGCCTTGAGTAATTTTTATCGTCTTCCTAAAACACTATTATGCTTATTGTACCTAAAAGAAATATTGCCTTACATACATTCCTTTTCCTTTTTCTGCCTCTTTCCTAAATAGTTGCCTTTTAGTGCTGTAACAGTTAAATCCTACAGCATAACCAATAACTTGCATATGAAGTAAAAAGGAAAACTGTGAAAGGGGAGCTCTCTTGTACAGCCAATTCTTTTATTAAAAATCTATGCATTTTTACACTCTTCTACTTAAACTGGTATTTTCAAGCAATAGGGACCTATTTTTTTTTTTTTACAGTTTAGTATCTGATTTCTACATGGAAGACTAAACTCATGCTTAGAGCTAAATACGGTCTTTGCCAACTAAATTGAAGATGCAGCATTTTAGAAACTTACATATCAATGTTTCCACAGTATTGTTTGCTAATTTTTAAATAAAGTCATGATCAGCGTGCATTTGTGATCACCCGTGTACTCATTCTCTTACCGAGCTGACAAGGTCTTCAGAGTGGTGTTTCTCAAGGAGCGTGTACAAAATCAGCCTACGGACACGTAGGTCTGGGCAGTGCGCCTGCTCTTCCTGTTTGTGCCAATGTATCAATGTAGAGTTGCTCTGTTTTCTTCACCTGTATTTATTGCTGCATTTCTCAGCATAAACCTATCCCATTGTATTTTTTATAAATAAATATTTTTTTTGAACATTCATATGAGCCACAGGCTGATTATTTTCTGGCTAACTTCCAGATAAGTAGAATCAGATTTTTTTTTTTAATGTATTCTTTCCTGGATACTATTATGAAATACTTTAAGACTTATTTAATGCACACTGTGCTGGAGACTAAGGCTTAGGAAAATGAGGGGACCTGTCCATTTGGGAAGTCAGGATTCCCACTGTTTTGTGCCTGACAGGCCCAAGAGTGACTCAGCTGCCCCAAATTCATCTTAAATCCAACTTGGAATAATTTTAAAATTACCTGCAGGAACATTGGTGGGATGGGGCAGGGGCTTCTATATTAATATTATGGGGTGAACGACTATCGGCAATAAACACTGGGTCAGGACTAGGACGTGCTGCTCCCTGATAAACGAGGGTGCACAGTGTGAAGTGCTGGTCAGTCTTACCTTCAGTCGGAACAGGGAAGGTAAACAGCCAAGTGTAATGGCAGAAATCCAGTCACCAAAGGCAAATTGCTAATCACACTTTGACATTTTCTCAGTCGAGTGGTTTCTCCTGGACCTGGCGAAACCTGCTTGCTTTTTGCTGAGGCAGATGCTGAGCATGTCCGCAGGATTCGAGGCAGCCACAGAAGTGCAGCTCACTCTCATCAGGCCACAACCACTGAATTGGACAATTTGTAAATCCTTTGCATAGAGGAGACTGTCAGCTCAACTAATTCAGTGCTGCAGTTGGAGAAAAAAGTCACAGTTTATATTAAGAAAATGGGCTGGCATGTCATTTCTCACCATCTTTGAAGAGTTCTAGGGAGCCCTGTATTGAACTACTTGTACAGGCAAATTATACCAGATCCAGCCTCCTGTGAATAGGTGACTGTTTACCCTCATCTAACTGGAGACTGCCAATCAACATGTTAAATGTCCTTGTTTAAAATTTAACAAGTTTTAAACTTTTAAATTTTGGGGGATGGTAGAAAATCACTTCTCCAGAAGGCTTGTGAATTTGTAAGAGGTAGCCTTGTACTTTTAACAAACTGAACTCTCTGGTTTAACTTTGTTTTTATACTATGCTACCAGGTGTCATTCTGGTTAAACTTTGGTTTTTACTGTCACTAAGAATTGTACTTTGAAATGGTATGCATAATTCTGGGACTGGATGCGTAGGGAAAAGTCCTCTGTATTAACAACATTCCAGAGATTTCTGCTGAGAAATGTTGATTTATTGGCTGTGAGTAGGAGTTTGCTTTTCACTGGTAGTTTTCACAGCATGCTTTTTAATTAATGCATAGAAACATGGCCTCAAAAGGTTTTTCTATCCTAGTTGGTAGAAAAAGGTTGTAGATTTCTATCATTCTCGTTGTGTAACATGATCAGACAGACAATGAAGAACAGGGTCCCTCGGGCCTTATTTATTCTGTGAATGACTCAAAAGATACTGTGTTTCCAGGCACAAATGTCTGATGCATTTCTAACTCACAATCGGCAGGAGTTCTGTTCCCTCTTCCTTTGATAGGTTCTTGTCTCTCGGTGCCCCTACTCCATTTAATTTGTGGATCCTTTTTACAAAACTCTAAAAAACAAAAGTGTTAGACCAGTTTTATATCTGCGCTGTTGGCAACCATTTACTTGACCAAATCATTTCAGGGAATCTAATCCTTAAAAAAGCTTTCTTTGTTGAAGTAAAACATCTTGATGGGATGAAGGGGGTGGGGGAGGAGATAGAATTCAAACTGGGTTTTTAATCAGAAAAGTATCAATCAGAATGGCGACTTTGTTTTCTGCCCACCATCAGAAATACTTTCTTTAGGGTATGTACAAATAAAATGCCATTTTGTTTTACATGGAGGAGGTTGAGGAAATGTATAATTAGAAAGCTGTGGAAGTGCTTGTAAAACTTCAGTGCCTGACTGAAGAGTGCTTTGAATGCTCTGTTTAAAAGCATAATGGCTAAGCTTTATGGCTACAGAATGAAAGAAAATTAAGACATCAGTTGACCCAGACAAGAGCAAGAGATGAGACTTCAGCTGTTACGATACCCCTGTCTGTCTGGATAAGGCAAATAAGCAACAACTGTGGCCAAAGCTGTTGGAAACAGCTGCCTCCTATTTCCAGATAAAAGCAGTAGGGGGGGGTCACAAGGGTGTGGCTTTTCTCACGTTGGTGAGTGCTGGCTACAGGGGCCTGGGTCACAGATCTATCGGTGCTGGCATGGGGAGTGTTTGGTCTGCACTGGAGCATGTGCCCCCTAAAATATGGCAGGGGTGACCTGATGCTTGGGGATATGAAAATGCTCTAGAGAAAGCTCAAAACTGTTAAAGCTGCAGCCCTGCCAGAGGCCAACCAAGTCATCAGCACACAGGGATTTCACTGCTTCTGAGTCCAGAACACCTCTGACCCAGGTGGTCAGTGCTCATGGCTCAGCTTCACTTTTCCCCAGGGAGGTGGGTTCAGCCTGGGAAATGGAGCCCAGATGTCCTGAGGCCATTCAGGGTATGGCTGAAGGCCATGGGCCCTTGGGAGAGAAAAAGGAGTCTGAGTATGTGGCTCCTTGATGCACAAATTTCAACACTTGCAATTGTGAAGATTGCAGATTCCAACAGGGAATGAAATGTTTGCTTACCAAAAACTCTTGGTCCATAAAGTAGGGCTTTTCCGATGACCCATCATTTGTTTCCAAGTCAACAGCAAAACATAGGAAAAGTGCATCCAGCACAGTTTCAAACACAGATAAAAAGCTCTGTGCTACTAAGTAGGCAAAAAAAGCAACCAGAAGCAGTGGGATCCCCCACACCTGGAGCACGCGGTTGTAGTTGAAGGCCATCAGCCCTCCGAAAACAGTGAAGCACACCACCAGCACCTGGCAAAACCGGAGATTGGTGAGAAGCTTTAGAAATGGGTTGGTTAGAACGTCTTAGAAAAGTCTCTAGTCAAAGGTGCCACATTACAAGTAGTTTCATCTACATGCCCAAATAAAAAAGTGAGAAGCTACAGTACCAAGAGAAAACCTAGTTAATTTGAAGAGATGAGCATAAGTACTTTCACTTTCTCTGCGTCTAGCTTTTGCCTTTATGTAGCTGGAACCACAGTCTCACCAACGTGTCTGTGTTTTTCACTGTCCTACAAAAAGCATCATTTCAAAACCAACATGTCACTTTTTGATAATAGTGCAGCAATCTGTTGAGTGGACGTACGCTAGTTTACTGTCACATCACTAGTTATGTGATTTTTGTTTGTTTACCCTGGGGTCGAATCAGATGGGCTTCCCAATGGTGGTGTGGGGAGCCACAAAGGTGAGTCAGGTCTTTACTATGAAGCTGTAGTATTTCCAGGACCCTAATGAGCAGCTGTGATGTGCCTAATTCTGTCACAGACAAAATAGCCCCACTGGAGTCCTTGTGGCCCTTGGGCACCTACAAAGATGGATGTGAATGTCCCCCTGCTACTTCATTTAAAGAAAACAGGATCACTACTTATCACATGATTAGAAAGACGCTCATTAGCAATTATGTGTTCCTTCTAAGACACACAGGCAGGGCCTCCCTGGTGGCCTAGGAGTTAAGTCTCAGTGCTATCCCTGTAAGGTCCCAGTTTCATCCCTGGCCAGGGAGGTGACCCACGTGGCACAGCAGACCTCTCCTGCCTCACCCACTGCTCCCCTCAGCAGTGTATTTCAGTAGATCTGTCTGTTCTGTTCCCCCATTCTGTCTCTGGTGGATCCTCTCACCCCCCACATCTCTGGTCTACACCTACACCCCAGTTCTTCTATGCAAAGAGAGAAAGAAATACTGGAGATGGCCCTCCCTGGTGGTGCAGTGGGTTAAGCAACACACTGTGGGGCAAACTGCAGCCACTGCAGCACGAGTTTGATCCCTGCTGGTGGCCAGGGAGCTGACCCACACATGGCGCAGCAGACCTCCCCTGCCTCGCCCGCTGTTCCCCTCAGCAGTGTGTTTCGGATGATCCGCCCGTTCTGTTCCCCGCTCTGTCTCTGGTGAATCCTCTCACCTCCTGTGCCTCTGGCCTGTCCCTCAGCTCTTGTGTGCATAAATAAATGAATCTTTAAAAAAAAAAAAAAAAAGAAAGAAATACTGGAAGATGAGGGTTCTACAGCCATCCTAGGTGGGCCAGGTACATTCACCATCTGTTCAGGCAACTTAAAAGAGAAACTTGCAGCCCTTGGCGTCATCCCCACAGATTTTTAATAGTACGCAGGGGAAACAGGTCAGCAAGGAAGCAGCAGCTTGGGCCCCCTGTGCATCTCTACATTTTCTTTCCTCTTAGCCACCGGCTGCCGTTCTCCACCACACCTTCCTCTCCTGCACACCCTCCTCTGTGCGACGCTGCCCTTACAGCCTCAGTCTCTTGGCCCAGGTGCGCCCACTCACGCCCGCCCACCCCAGACTCCAGGTGCCCCCATCAGGCTCAAGTACAAGACCACAGGTGCCGATTATAGATGCTAATGGGAAGGCGGAAAAAGCTTGATAACTTCCATTTACCCTACAATGAGTTATTGCCTAAAGTTAAAGTCTGTTAAGAAGATGAAACCTCATTCCAAAAACAATCTATGGAAGTAGTTATTAGAAGACGTATCACCCAATTCCTCCAAATTATAAGCAACACCATCCATTTAAATGCAACTCAACTTAGCCTACTGTAGGGTAAATAAAGTTACCAGGCTCTTGGCCCCATGGATCCCTGAGGTGAAGAGACCTGGGCGCTGGGCACACACACCTTTGATGATGGACACCTGAGGCAGAGCACGCAGGGCATCTGCCTGCATCAGTGGGCACCTGTGCCAAGAGATCAGGGCTAAATGGGCAGAGTCACCCTGAGACCAAACGACGGCTATAAGGGGACCACTGAGTCAAGACCATGAGACGAGAACACCAGAGAAAGAACACAAAGACTTGTGGGGGGCTGCGGGGCTCGGTTGCCTGCCTGCCTCCCCAGCGCCCTGCCTGGCACAGGCCTGCTCCTTGTGCCCGCCTCCCTGCCCGGTGGGCCTGTGTACCTGGTTCCCTCAGAGAACATTAAAAGCCTGTAAAAATCTACTGAGGGCTCCAGCACTCTCTTTACTTGTCTGCCTGGATGGACAGTGCACCTGCCCGGTGCGTGCTGGCTCTAGACCTCTTTACGCTGTCTTGAAAGGCATACCCGGTTTATGCTGCTGGAGCTACTGTCACAGAAGTCCATGGGGCTCAGCTGAGCCTTAAAATACGCATGCTGTTACCACGCACCTGTGAATCCCAGCTTGTGGTAGCGGGTTCCTGACAGCTAACTATGACGGCACGAACCAAGTGCACAGGAGCACAGATGCTGAGTGAGGGGCCATATTTGGTCAGGTCACAACTGACCACTGAGATCTTGTCCACTTTGGGCACCACTGGTCTGGCATCCATGTCCCGTGTGGAGGAATGGCTAGGAGAGGAGAGGGTGTCTAGTGGGAAGAGCAAAGACGTGGCAGAAAGCTCAGGGCTGTCAGGGCAAAATGGCAGTCAAGTAGAAGCAGAAGCAGGCCGGCTGAGGAATGCAGAATTGTGCCAGGTGACCATCACATGGAAAGAGACAGTGTGAGCAGGGCCAAGGAGGGGCTGGGCACCTCGGTCATCAATATTTCAGTTATGCTTCCCTACAACGTAGAATGGGCACACACTGTCTTTAGTTACAGATGTGAAGACTGAGGTTCAGACTTGTAAAGGCACCCAAGGTCCTTGAGGGCTTGTCCTGTACACCATTAGATGTGGGAATTCTAAGATGCTCTGAGAAACTTCTCTGCTCAACAAGACTACATGCAATTCTTTGTAAATTATACATATATCTATAGGACAGAAATATATAAGGTCCATTTATTTTGCAGATGAGGAAACTAAGGTTTAATAACTTGTCCAGGATCTCACAGTAACAATTATCACTTCTCTCAGTTTGTTTGTTTTTTTAAATATTTATTTATGCATATAAGAACTGGGGTGCAGGCCAGGGGTGTAGGGGTGAGAGGATTTACCAGAGACAGAGAGGGGAACAGAACCGGCTTTGGCTCTGTTTGGGACAGCTCTGTCTTTATATTTATGGACTAAAAGCCCTTAAATAAAAAAAAGTAGATGTCAGGTCTCAGTATAATTTCCATATTTTTTATGACAAAAAAATTCCCTATAAAACATATCCATTTTGAGGCTGATTTGTTTTTCATTTTAGTTACGAAGAAGAAAGAATCCGAACTGGGGCCGCCCTGGTGGCTCAGTTAAGCAACGCACTGTGAAGCAAACTGCAGCCACTGCAGCACAAGTTCGATGCCTGCTGCTGGCCAGGGAGGGGACCCACATGGTGCAGCAGACCTCTCCTGCCTCGCCCGCTGCTCCCCTCAGCAGAGTGTTTCAGTCGATCTACCGGTTCCCCTCTCTGTCTCTGGTAAATCCTCTCACCCCTACACCTCTGGCCTGCACCCCAGTTCTTGTATGCATAAATAAATATTTAAAAAAACAAACAAACTGAGAGAAGTGATAATTGTTACCTTCTGTGAGATCCTGGATAAGTTATTAAACCTTAGTTTCCTCATCTGCAAAATAAATGGACCTTAAAGAATTGAGAACTAAATAAGAAAATGAGACATAGCATCTATTTTCCAAACATTGTTCTCTTTCCAAACCTTGCTGCAGGCTTAATTTTGGAATCCCAAGTTCCTTTATTATTTTGTAAAGACATCTCACCTTTCCTAGAAAAATCATGAAGTCTCCAAAGCAATTAACAGATGTCAAATGTCTTGAATTCTTGGATAAGAGCTTGAATGCATCTTTTGCTGATGTGCAAAAATCTGCCCCATTAATGGCAGTTGTAGTGTATGCATTCTGAAAAAAGAAAGACTATGGTTAAAAAGAGGATTATTCTTATTGTTTTAAAAGACAATATAATGACAACACAGAATATTTGCAATTCAGTGAAAGAGAGTTACTGTAAAACCATCAATTCTACCCATAATAAGTCATTTCATTTTCAAAGTCCCTTCCAGTCTCTGGACTACATCTACTTGTAGTAAGTGGAAAAGATAAATAAGTACTTCTGGCTAATGTAGTGGATTCACCATCTCCGTATAAACATATGGAAGTGATGGGTGAAGCAAGAGCTAATTTTTAAAGCACAGCAGACTCTGAGGGCGAGAAAGGAAGTTTAGGTGCTTGAAACTAAGCAAACTAATGATTGGTGATTGCTGAACTCAAAGATCAGTGACCTTGGAATCTGTAATGGCGTTAGGGCTCTTGGGACTGGGGATTTCACCCTCTAGGGTTAAGAGACAAGGCTCAGGTCCTTGTTGGGAACTGAGCTCTCTGCCCAGATTCGAGATTTTTACTCAGGTCAAACTACCAGCTATCCTAGGAAAGTGGTAATGAAACACACCATCTGGCCTGCGGCCATCCCATCCTGAGGGTCCTGGCAGAAGCGAAGTAAAAGCAAACTCCCCTCAGGTAAGGAATTGTTGTCCAACTGACAACCTTTGAAGATGATATGTTCACGGGGAAAATGCACAGGTGACTGAGGTCATGAATCACACAATAAACAAGCAGCTGTACTCTGAGAACAATCTGAAATAAGTATATTTACTTAAGTATATACATATATATTAAATATACAAGGAAGTATATTTAAAATCGAGCAGGAAAGGAACAGTGGCCATAAGGAATAAACAGTTTCTGTGAAAAATGAAAAGGGAGAGTAAACAACAAACCACAAATTCTAGAAAGAATTAAAGCAAAATTAAAATTCAAAATTTTTCATTAAAATAAAGTTTTAAATAGTACAGTCCCAGTATTCTGTATTTTTTCTTCTGTAGCAAAGATTTTCACATTGTTTCATGGTTTTTATCATTTAATTTTTAATAAATATATAAGATTTCTGGGTCATTTTTCAAAAAATATCTCCCCCTTATGACTGGCTATGTGATTATTTCAAAATCATCCTTTTTTGATATTCCCCCTTGATAGTCTTTAAAATGCTACTGACTCAGCAGTTTACAACAACGAACTGATAACTTTCCTGGGATACCCTGAGAACTACCTGTGTGGCTTTCTTGTCCTTTCCCTTGGCTTGGTGTAGGGCCCAGCGGGGGCACTGAGCAAGTTCCTGAAGATTCCGAGCAGATGGGTGAAGGAGGAGTCCAGGAGCCCTTGGTGGCTTTTGTGTTTTTATCATCAGAGGTGACCGGGTACAGGGCAGGCAGGGGGGCACAGCTCCACTCTCTGGGCTCTCTAGCCTCTCACGCCTCTGCTACTACTGCTTCTCTCCTCTGGTCTCTTCTCCCTGCCCCTCCTCTCTCTGCCTCTGTTCTGCTTCATCATGGCGTCCTCGTGACGTTGCCCTTATACTCCCCGTGTCTCAACCCAGGTGCACTCACTTGCGCATGCCCACTTAGGCGTGCGTGCAGGACCTCAGGTGTCCATCATCACACCAGTGGTGGGAGGGTGGAAGACCTGAGGAACTTTCCATTTACCCTACACTTGGTAAAGGCTGACTGAGTTTAATCTGAGGGTTCCCATTAACCCTTTCATACTCATTCAAAAACATTATAAGGAAATGAATTTGTGGTTTGTTTTTTTTAAATTTATTTATTTATACAAGAACTGGGATACAGGCCAGAGATGTAGGGGGTGAAAGGATTCACCAGAGACAGAGCGGGGAGCAGAACAGGCAGATCTACTGAAATGCACTGCTAAGGGGAGCACAGCTGAGAGGTCTGCTGTGCCATGTGGGTTCCCTCCCTGCTCAGGGATTGAAGTGCTGCAGTGGCTGTGGATGCCTCATAGTGTAGTGCCTAATCCCTTGCACCACCGCAGAGGCCCCAAGGAAGCTAATTTGGAGTCTATTGCAATAACCCAGGCCCCGTGACGCAGGTCTTCATCAGAGCAATTGATAGAGGATGTGGGAAGAAGAACAAGTATAGCATTAAGGGAGCAGATGAACTGACCCGCTTTACTAAACTCCCTCCTCTCCAAGCCAACTGCAGAGGAACACCTGCCTTAAAGGACTGGGTCCACCCAGCCCCATGGGACACAGAGCTTGCCTTAGAGGGGGCCTCCAGATGCCAGATGAAGTCTCTGCAGAAATGCCTTAATGTCGGTCCACAAAAACCTTGCTTCCTGACTTAGAACACATAGAAATTTGCTTTGCTGGTGGTGCAATGGGTTAAGCAACGCACTGTGAAGCAAGCTGCAGCCACTGCAACACGAGTTTGATCCCTGCCGCTGGCCAGGGAAGGTGAACCACATGGCGCGGCAGATCTCTCCTGTCTCGCCCGCCGCTCCCCTAAGCAGTGTGTTTAATTAATCTGCCTGTTCTGTTCCCCACTCTGCCTCTGGTGGATCGTCTCACCCCCCACACCTCTGGCCTGCCCCCAATTCTTGTATGCATAAATAAATACATCTTAAAAAAAAAAAAATCCCAAACAGCTAATGGCAGAAAGCTGCTCTCAGCTCGGGGACTCTGGTCTTGAGCAAGGATATGAAAACTCATTCACTCATCATTTAACTAAGCATCTTCAATCACTGTAGGTTCTCAGAGCTCTGGTGACAGCTTCGTTAATCCTGAAGGGCCTCTGGAGGGTGGGTGGGTGAAGAATGGCATAATCATTCTTTTATAGACTAGAAACCAAGATCTAGGGCCTATCCCTAGATCCCCCGCTGAATTAAAGGGCTTTTAAACTTTTTTTCCTTCAACTTTCTGGACATTACACTAGCAATTTTCATTAGAACAAAATGCTATTTAAAGCGTGGTGGTTAGAGTAAGCACAAGTTCTGTAGCCAGACAGTCTCTGGGTTCAAATCCCTGTTCTACCACCAACTGGTGTTGGTCTTGGACAAATGATTTACCCTCTCTCAGACCTCAGACCTCATCTTTAAAGTGAGTTTCAGCATCAATGGCAAAGGGCTGTTGGAAGGATTAAAAGGACATACTCCCTATAAAGCATTTAGCAAAGGGCCTGGCACACAGACAGCAGGTAATAAAGGATGGTTATTCATCCAAACCTCATCAAAGATGATCTCGTTTACAACTGGGGAACAGAGGCAACTCTTGAAGCACCATGGAGGTGCACGGGGGCCCCTGGGTCTATGGGTTTTCATCCCCCACAATCGCAGGGACCCAGCAAGGACAGGCCCTTCCGGCTGGACCCCGCAGAGTCTTGCTGTCCGGCACAGCCCACCACGTGTACTCTGCTCTGTCCCCAGCCCCCGACACCACCACTTCCCCCACAAAGCCCCCTCCCATGTGCTTTCTCACTCATACTGAGGACCACAGTTTCAGCAGGGACATCCACCCCTTACAGACTGCAGATTTTTAGTCAACTCAGCACCATGACTGAAAAGCAATAAAAATAGATTTTGCTCCTCGGCTGAAATGATTAAAGGCTAAAATGGTACTTTCTCATGCATATGTTGATGCTACAGATTTTTTGGGACCCATAACCATTGATCATTCCTTTAATGTATCAGGCCTCTTGAAGGAGGGCATTAAAACCACTCTGACAGGGAAATTACACATGCCTTCCTGCAGTTAGTGTACCACCAGCACTTCACCGCAAGGTTCAACCCTGAATGCAACCCAGAGACCTAGAATTAATGTCTGGATGAATAACTGGAGGAGGGAAGAATCGCTCAAGACACAGGAAGTGGAGTGAAAGTTTCTGCAGTTTCAGCATTAGCTAATTTATATGTTTTCTGAGTAGAAGCTTCCCTTTCAGGCATCTGGAAGAGGGACTGTAGGGAGCGTTTGAAGCTGAGTCCTTGTTCTGTGCATTTGGATTTGAGTGAATTGACAGTGATAATGAGCCTCAGGCCCCACTTGCAAGGCAAAGAACTAGAGAACATGAGGATTGGGAGCATTTGAAGCTGAGTCCTTGTTCTGTGCATTTGGATTTGAGTGAATTGACAGTGATAGTGAGCCGCAGGCCCCACTTGCAAGGCAAAGAACTAGAGAACATGAGGATTAGCAGCACAATTAGCTGTGAAAGTTAATCAGGAGAACCTGAAGGCTAATTTAAAAAAAAAAAAAGATTTATTTATTTATGCATACAAGAACTGGGGTACAGGCCAGAGGCGTGGCGGGGGGGTGTGAGAGGATCCACCGGAGACAGAGTGGGGAGCAGAACAGGCAGATTGACTGAAATACACTACTGAGGGGAGCAGCGGGCGAGGCAGGAGAGGTCTGCTGCACCACGTGGGTCCCCTCCCTGGCCGGGATCAAACTAGCCCTCTCTGTGGCAGATGCTTCACAGTGTGATGCTCAACCCGCTGCGTCACCAGGGTGGTCCCTGAAGGCTAATCTTTAAGTCAGGGAAGGAGGGACTGCTGTGAGGATCTTCACTGAATACCAGACAGAAATCATTGCGCATGTTTCTTTAGCGCCACCAAACAGAGGAGTATTTCTGAATCTTGGAATTAACCGTCTGCAGACAGAAAATAGATACCAGTGAGGATTCCTAACTCGCCATGGTAGCACTTCCATTTACAAGTGTAGCTCCGACTCAGACCCATCTACAGGAAAACGTTTACTTGCAGCTACACTCCATGCTTTTCTTTCCAGAAGGTGCATGATATAAAGCTGTGTCATTACAAAGAACTGAGAAAGTGGCAGAATGGTTGAGTGGAAGGAGGCCGGATTCGAATGATGCTGTGTGGCCTCTACAAAATAATGTCACAGCTCAGATGCCCCCTTCCACAGCGTGGGGAAGGTGCCTGCCTCTCTGAAGCCCCGAGTTAAAGGGACTGGACCAGACACCCTGCTATTAGCAACCTCTTTGATGTCATCTGTTTCTCACCATAATGTGGAGAAATAATCACCATGGCTACTACTATCCCCACTTTATTTACAGAAAATTCTAATTATTTTTTAAGCTTTTTATTTATTTATGCATACAAGAGCTGGGGGGGGGGGGGTATAGGCCAGAGGTACGGGGAGTGAGAGGATTCACCAGAGTCAGAGTAGGATTCACCAGATCAGAACAGACAGATTGACCGAAATACACCGCTGTGGGGAGCAGCGGACAAGGCAGGAGAGGTCTGCTGCGCCATGTGGGTCCCCTCCCTGACCAGGGATTGACCTCGTGCTGCAGTGGCTGTGGAAGCCCCACAGTGCAGTGCTCAATGCCTTGCACCACCAGGGAGGCCCGAAAATTCTAACTGATGAAATATGAAAGAGCTCTAGATACACTTTTAGGTAACTGAAGCTGGATCACCTCTTGAATTGACTTTGAAAGTTATCCAAGAATGCTAACCGCAGCTTTGACACAGAAAGAACCTTTTTGCTCCTTAAGTCACATCTGAAGCCAGCACAATTCCATCCTGTGTCTGTCAGCTAAGGCTACCATATGTCCTGCCATTGAACTGAAGTGGTTCCTTCTTTCTGTGGTGGAACTGTGAACTGAGGTTCTGTTGACTCTTCGAAAAGGTAAACAAAGTTTCTCTGCCATATAGGAGGGAAGGCCTTCACCCACAACCATGCTGTGAATAACCACTTTTATTTCTGGGATGTCTTCCTAACAAAGTTCTGATATGTATTAATGCAAAATGAAACGAGAGCTACCAAAACCTGAGAAACTGGGTGGTGAATAAATAGCACTCATACTCCTTTCCTCCAGACTGAAAGGAATAGAGTGAAATCTGAGCTCAGATAGTCCACACACATCCCAGGGTTCCTCCTTGAAGCTACAGTAAAACCCACAGGAGCTGCCCCGAGCCAGTCTCATCTGGAGCTCGGTTTTGATCACAAACACATGCAGATGGAGGCGTGCATACACAGCCTCTGGGCCTTGTGTTCACCCTCAGATGTCAGGAGGTCACTGGTCACAGTGGCTAATGTCCAGCCAGACGTGGCTGAGAGCCCTGCTGTGCCCTCCGGGCTTGGGGCCAGGCGGGAGATGGTGACCTGCTTTGCCGCCCCTGTTGCTTCTGCTTAAACCAGGTGCACACGGTGCTGGCCTGTTTGTTCTTTTTTGATTAATTTGTTGTTTGCTTATTTTGTTTAGAATAATGGCTTCATTATTTTCATGCTTACTATAAAAAAAATCAAACCTTATGCACCAAAAAGGAAGAAAATCACTCCAATTCCTCTTCCAGGAGTAACCAATGCAAACATCTCGTGGAATTTACCTCAACATTTCTCTGCAAATATACACAGATGGAAGGAAAGAGGGATGGACAAGCATAAGTTATAAATGGAACCATACTCTCCATGGTATTAAAATAGAAGTACTAATGCTAATTTGACATCCACAAAAGGAAAATGAAACTGAAGGAATATTTTAATTTCAAGCTTATATATCCTCACACATAGAATTCTAAAAAAAAAAACTTTCTAAAATTATGATTAAAAAAAATGTTAGGTTAGAGTGCTTATTTTTTTTTTTGCATTGTGTCCAAAGTTTCAGTGGCATGGATGGTAAAAGTTGAGTCATCTCATACTTTCTCCTACCTTGTGATTTTAGTAAGGTTGTTGTTGTGAATTTGCCAGGGGTTTGAAATGTAGAGACTTTTAGGTGATGACAACCTTAGTTTCTTAGTGAAGTATATCCAGAACACCATGCCTGGCACCTCACATGCCTGCTCTGTGCTAACTGTACTTCACACCATCCTAGGCCCTTGGGGTCCCCCTGCTGCAGATGCTGCTCCCTCTGCCCTTCCAGGCCCTTGGGGGTCCCCCTGCTGTAGATGCTGTTCCCTCTGCCCTCTGGGTCTGTCCCTCTCTGTGATGTTGACACTTGTTGAACAGAGAGAGGAAAATGCTTTTGGCAAACTAAGAATGTCTTCCCAAATAACCTCTATTCGGACAAAACCCAGATTCACTTACTGTAATAGAATGTTAGGATTCAAAGGCACCCAAGATGCCACCTAGGAAAACCTTCTCCTTTTACTAACGAGGAAACAGAAATCTCAACAGTCTAAGTAACCAGGTAAAGGTGACAAAGATGGGGACATGAATCAGATGTTCACATCCAGTGCCTCCTCCTCACACAAACCCAGAAAAAACCAAATCAGGCCACTGCACCTTGAACTTGACCCATCACAGATGTGCTAGCAGGACTCTACCACGGAAGCCCACCGGAACAGAGATGGGGTGCTTGGTGACGAGGTGGCTGGAAGGGGCCCAGTGGACTCTGGGGGATGGTCAGTGCTGTGTGGTGGGTACGGCTTGTCACCACCCCCGCAGAGCTATCAGAGGCTGCTGCTGCTATCTCACACGCAGTGTGGTGAACCAGTGTTGCCGCAATAAAAAATACCATTAAAAATGCATTTGCTTAAAGACATCAGTGGATAACAACCAATCTTTTCTTACTAAACTTCTAAGTCCCTCTCACGTCAGCTACTGCTGTCCACCGGCACTTTCTGCTCAGGAAGCACTTTCCCTGCCGCCAGTTCTCCGTGCAGCTCGGCAGCTTGGCTTCCTCTGTCTTTATTGCCTTCTTGTTATGCTCAGGAGATGCTAAAAGCTGTGTGAAGGCCACATGAGTCCAGGGCTGGTGCTAAGAAATTCCAGGCCTTCCTATTCAGTCATCCTGCCATCCATGGGCTACTATGGAGGGTCTGCTTTAGGGACCAGGTTAGAGCGCTAAACTGGAGAGCAGCCTCTTATTCCTGGGGTCTCACCAAATTTCTCTGCTGCCATCTTGATGGAGACAAGACGTGGGCGCAGCAGGTGGGCCCAGAGTGTCTTTCTCACTGACGTGCATCCTGATGAAGAAGTCATTTGGCCTCAGCTGTCTCATCCCTTAGATGAAAGCAAATCTAGCAAATGCTCTTTCCTGCTCCACCCCAATGCCAACTGACCTAGTCTATAAAAGGCAAGAGGAGGGGGGGAGATAAGACCACTTGAAGAAATGTCAATGACTGGATTCCATGCCAAAACTTTTAGGAACTTTCTAGCCCCACCTAGATAAGAAAGCTAATTGAACCAACATTCTCTGAATTGTTGCCTCTCTTCTCACAGAACTTGTTTCTTATATTAGAGCCCAGGAACAGAAATGAGAATGGCAGGAGGGCTGTCCAGCTTGCCCTGATGCACATGGGTTGTCTTGGATCTCAACTTGCTTCTTTTCCCTCATGTATTTTCTCCTTTCCACCCTCTCCATGTTCGCCATTCAGTCACTGCTCCAGCTCTGTATTCTCCCAGGTGGGGCTAGAGGAGCCACAGTGATTATTTCTCCACATGGTGGTGAGAAACAGATGACATCAAATAAGATGCTAATAGCAAGGTGTCTGATCCAGCCCCTTTAACATGGGACTTCAGAGCTGGTGGGCACCTTCCCCATGCTGAGGAGGGGTGGGGACAGGCTGACATCCAGCCTTTAACTCTTACTGGCTTTTGCTTTCAAAATGTTAAGCTTCAGGAGCCTCTCTGGTGCTGCAAGGGGGTAAGGCCCAGCACTATGAAGCTATCCCAGCCACTGCAACATGAGTTCGATCCCCAGCCAGGGAGGGGACCCACATGGCTCAGCAGACCTCTCCTGCCTCGCCTGCTGCTCCCCTCAGCAGTATATTTCAGTTGATCTGCCTGTTCTGCTCTCCACTCTGTCTCTGGTGAATCCTCTCACCCCCCCCTCCCCCACACACCTCCGGCCTGTACCCCAGCTCCTGTATGTATAAATCTATCAATCTCAAAAAAAAAAAATGTTATTCTCTTTAAGCCCTTACAACCAGTGGGGAGGGTGAAGGAAGAGGATTCTCACTATGAGCCCAATGTCCTTTTCACCCCCAGATTACAAAATGAGATGCCCCTGGGTTGGGAGGAAAAGAGACGTGTGGGTCCTGGCCAGGGGTCCAGGTCTGCTTTCTCTGCAGGGCATGGAGAAGTGGCAAGACTCTCAAGGGATGTGGGGCTTTGGTTTGTCTGGGAGAAGACTCCCGCGCCTTCAGTGTGATGACCAGAGCAGTTCCAGACAAAAGGAGACATTCGATCATCTACCACTGGCACACCCAGGCAGACAGGACCCTACACGGCCTTGCAAAATATTCCTGCTTCCCAAGCGGGGCCTGAAGAAGCAATGCAGACAGAAGATGCATGTCTGGGAAGCACCTAGCTGGGGGCGCCCGGCACCTGCTGTCACCTCCTGGGGAAAGAGCCCAAGAATAACAGATAAAAGTTTCTGTCTTTGGGATGGGAACTCAAAATCAGAAATGAGGCTGAGAGACATGGTGCAGTAATCTCTGCCGAAAAATACTAGTACAGTATTGGTGGCTGAGACCCGCCCTCACGTGCAAGCTAAAGACGAGACTAGGGCCCAGCAGCCCGGAGCCAGGTCGGAGCCCAGCTCTGGCACATGAATTAGTGACTGCGGCATCAAAGAGCCTTTTGTTTTCTCAACCACTGTGACTCACAACTCCTTCCATTTTTTTTCTTTTTATGAAGTCCATCTCCCCTCCTCGACAGCCTCCCGCAGGAGGTCCCCACCAGGCTGAGCCCACACATGCTGAGGCCCAGCCTGTGTGGCCGGGCGGCCAGGGCAGGGAAGAGGACAGAGGAGCCCAAAGTGGCCAGGCGGCGCGTCCAGCCCTGTACCCCAGAGACTGGTGTTTTCACAGGTCACCTGCTTCCTTATTTACAAGGAAATAGGATTTTGCTGACTCCAAGGGCGGTTTTTCCAGATCAAAGTGAAAAACACAGGCAATTGCTTTCGGCCTGTTTTAGTGTGCCTAGGGCTGGTCAGGGCAAAAGCACAGAGAACATTAAGGGATGCAAGGTTAGACGGGAGAGGAGTGTGTCAGTTAAGCAAATGGGGGCTTCTTTGCTCAGGTGACCTTGGAACCATATTGTTGGAAACAGTCCCGGATGTCCTTGCCTGGCAGTGACCCAACTGTCCCGACGGCTGAAAAGTGGCAATGAGGAGAAAGCAACTGTGCTGGGGGCAGAAAGGGGGAGCAAAAGGATTTGCTGTGCTGGGCGTGTTTACCCTCACCTCGGCCACTAGCGTTTTCTGCCTCCTGTCGTGGGTGTGGATTTGAGTGCGGCTTTGTATCAGCATCACTTTGAGAGGGGCCATGGGTGCTATTCAGGACTCAAGGGCTGCTCTTAGCAACTCAAGGCCCCTCAACAAGGCCTGAGAGTAGTGGTTCTGGATGCGGGTGGGGTGGGCAGGGGGGCTGTGTGTTCTGAGAAGCTTCCTGGGGTGCAGACACATCCCAACGTGGGTGGCCTTTCAGCACTGAGTTCTACTCAAATGACTCAGAGGCCCCCACCTACTGGGTGGTGATAACAGCTCCCACTTATCCAGAACCTACCTCCACCTGCCAGGCACAGACCTAAGAGCTTAGCAAGCATTACCTCTAACTCTGGCTAGTCCTCCTGGGAGCTGGGTGTTATTATGACCAATTTGTGCAGTACACAGACTTCCAAAATCCGATGACTACATGAATAAACAAAAGTAACCAAACCTTTTCCCACCACAAAGAAATGAACATTTATGCTGCATGTACGATAACATTCATAATGTATTAGCTCAGTTTCTACGTATTACTGTTTATATGTATTCAGCCTCTCAGCTGCCTGTGAGGTAGATGTTAAAATCTTGCTTGATACATGGGAAAATTGAGGCTAAAAGAAGTGAATAACATATCCAAGATCACACAGTAAGTGGTAGAACTGAGGTTCTAACCCAGTTCTGTCAACCCCAGATTCTGCCTTCTCCCTTCTTTACACTGCTGGGAAATGGGTGTGTGGACCAGGTGCAAGGCGGGAAGGAGTAAGGATGGCGAGCACTCTAAAACGTCCACAGCATCTCGCAGAAAAAGAGGAGGCTGAGGTAAGAGGAGAGGAGAGGAGAGGAGGCTTGGAGAAGCAGCTTGGGGCTCGGGACCATCAATAACAGGTACCCATCCTTCCTAGAACCCCAAAGTTCACATCTTTCCTCTGTCCCTATGAGCATGGGTTGCCAAGGAGGGAGGGAGAGACTCAGAGTTCTGCTCGAGGCCACCAGAGCACATCACTACACTGTGTGACACGTTTGTCCCAGTGTCTCAGTGACATCCAGGGGAGCAGAGGGCACGGAGATACAGAGTGGAAAGTGATGACAGAGAAAGTTCTGCCCTCTGTGTGACTGGTTGAAGCACCCCCTCTGAACAATCTGGGGTGGCTGTGCCAGGAGCTTTAAAGTTCTGGGGTTCGAGCTCCTGTGGGAGGAGGGTGCTAGTGGTAGCTCGTGGTGACCAGGTGTGAATGCTATGGGGCAACCCTGACCTCCATCTTTGTATTTCCACAGTAAGGGGCCTCTTTAGGATGATCCTTCTCATTTGTTCCAGGGCAGGAGGATGACTCCAGGGTCTGGATGAGGCTGGAAGGAGCAGCAGAGCACAGGTGAGTCAGCCCCAGCCATTCTTGAAGTGTCCTCTCAGGCCTCAGCTGTCAGTCTGTAAGGAGACCCCGGAGCCAGGGCTTTCTGATTCAGGGGTGAGACATTAATAAGCTGTTCCCGCAGTGTAATCTCCAAACTACCCTTTAGCTAATCGTGATGATATTTTTAATCTTCATCTCTCAGTTGTTCAGAATTTGGATCAGGAAGAGACAATGACCTGTTAGGGGTCTAAAACACCCACACTCAGCTGTTCCTTTCCTCCTGTCCAAACTACAGCAGGTTGCTACTTAACCTTTCTGATCCTAAGCATCCTCATCTATTTTAAAAAGGAGGATAAAAAGCCCCTCTCCCACAGGATCATCTGTGATGACGAAGGCAGCTGATACAGGCAAAGCGTTCAGCATGAGCGCGGCACATGGAAGGAAGCTCAAGGATGGGCCGCGTACCTCAGAGGGAGTCACGTCACTGATCACAACACTCGGCTGACTCCCGGGAGGGCTTCCCAATGGACTGAGAGCTCCCTGCCTAGTTTACCCGCCCTTCCCTACAGTGAGGCGGTCATTCATTTAACAAATATTAATCGCCTCTCCAAGTAGGTAGAAGAATTTCAAGTCAGGAAGGACTTCAGCAGCCCACCTTTCCCCCAAAGGATGGTCCTTCCCCCCAAAGGAGAAGGGGGTGCTAAGGCCCACTAGGGAAGAGGGCACTAGGGCCCCACTCTCCTGAGCCCTGAACCTTGCAACACGTCCATAGCAGGTGGGAGCCTCCAGGGAGGCTGCTATCCCGGGAAAGGCACTTAAACCCGCAGCCTGAAGTGCAGCAGGCTCTAAGCCATGTGCCGGGAATAAGAGAAGGCAGTTTTCTCCCAGACAGTGTGGGGCCTCTGACAAATAGGTGTCTTAATTCCTTTCTATCTAAAGCCAGGGTAGCGGCATTTGCCACGAAACAGCTGGGCTGTGGGGATTACTCTTGTCTATTAATGGGTCTTAATGCAAACCGTCATATGGACACACATGAGTTTCTTTCTAAAACATGCACACATGGAGGCCCCTCTCCAGGGCTCTCACCATCAGCTGGCTGCCCCAGAATAGCTCCTAGCCAGTGGGTGGGGGTGAGAAGATTCAGAACTGCTGCTGTCATCGAAAGAATGGCCCTTCTGGATGGCCTGGGTGAGGCTACCTATTATGGTGGGGTCAGGAGCAAGAGAATTGCATCCTCTTAAGACCTTTAGATCATTTTCATAATCTAGTTAGAGAAGTTGCCCAATAGTCATTCCTTTTTTCCCCCTGCGATGCACATGCCGCTCTGGGGAGAGGAGGGAGTTGCTGGAGATCGGCCAGTTGGCTTGGGATGAACCAGAACCTGACATGGAAGTCACTGAGAGCCTTAGCTATTGATGGACTGCGAGAAAGGGGATCATTGAAACTGAGCTAACTGCAAGGAAGGGGGCGGGGGAGGCTTTGTGGTATTACAAAGTCAAGTTGGCCGCAAAGGCTTACAAGACAGAGACCAACATTATGTAGGCCGAAAAAAAAGTATTGGCAGGCACTGTGGGTTGGGGGGTGGGCTATTAAGTTGGGAGGGGAGGGTGTGTGTATTTTTTTTCCAAGTAGCAGCAAGGTTTTCCCTGCACTGGACTCATGCTTGGAGTCTTTCTGACCAGCGTGTCTGTTAGTCAGGAGGACAGGAAGCCATGAGCATTTCTGATCAAACGCCAAGAGGCTATATTCTGTGCACTGACTGGGTAGCTCATCTATGCACAGATGCTGGACGGTGCACGGCAGGCCCGAGGGGTCTGGGCCCTTTCAGGCGGAGGACTGTGCACTGCCGCAGAGAGGTGCCAGGGCTCCAGCCATCCTGCAGCATGGCCGCTGGCGGTAATACTGTGTGAAGGGTGTCAGCCATTAGGGTGCTCTCTTCGCTGTCAGGAGTGACTGGGGTGACTAGCATTTTACCAGCATCACAGCCCCCTTATTTATTTCTTGTCTTCACCACGCAGCAGCAGGACAGGGAGCATCGCTGTATGGAGTTGCAGATAGCTGACTCCTGCATCCTCAGTCACTACACAAGATTCTGGAAGCTCAGGATCAGGGCAACATAAAAACACCCTTGATCTTCGTGATTCCAGGGAAGTCCTCACCGTAGATAAATACAATGTGAAAAAAAAAAAATGGCTCTGTCCTTTGCAACATGACAGGAAAGCGTGCAGTTCCCCTGGTTTCCATCTTGCCCACGTCCCACGGTAAGTGTCACAGTGGCCATGAGCAGGATGGCTCCCACCCGGCCCCACTCTTGGCCAGGTCCCCCTGCAAGTGTCACAAAGCCGCAGGAAGGTTTCCAGGTGAATTAATTTGATCCCTTCCTTTTGCAGAAGCTCAGTAAGAGGGAAACTCAGTTTCCCCCGAGAAGGCAGATGCCAACTCTTGTACCCCTTATGAATTTCACCTTTACCTAGTGTTCCTCCCAGGGGACTGGAGCGGGAAGAATCCTTCCACTTACAGGATCACTAGCTTGCTCTCCATCCAGAGCTCACTTCCCACACCTGTTCTTACTTCTGCTATAAGAACAAAGGGTTGAAGACAAATGCATGATAAAAAAAAAAAATGATGTGTATCTGCTTAAAAAAATACATATTTAACAAATAAACGGGAGCCAAATAATTTTTTAAGATTGATTTATGCACACAAGAACTGGAGTACAGGCCAGCAGTGCGGGGAGTAAGAGGACTCACCAGAGGCAGAGTGGGGAGGAGAACAGGTGGAGTGACTGAAGTACACTGCTGAGGGGAGCAGCAGGCGAGATAGGAGAGGCCTGCTGCGTTATGTGGGTCCCCTCCCTGGCCAGGGATGGGACTCGTGCTGCAGTGGCTGCAGACGCTTCATAGTGTGGTGCTTAACCCCTTGCACCACCGGAGAGGCCCCAGGAGCCAGATAATTGACAGAAGTAAAATGTTCATTAAAAATAACTGCAATTGAGCCACACAGCCAACCCAAGGGCACTGGTGGTATACCCCTTGCAAAGTGTTCTTTTCCCAGTATGCAAATCCCAAGTCTCCCACGTGCACACTCAGGCTGGCAGAGTGACCAGGGCAGCCAGCCACCTTAATAGAATAATGAATTCATGTCCTCAGGAAACTAAGTAAAACACCAATTCTGGTTCATCAATGACGTATTTTAGACAGTTTTAGTTACACATATGTACTTTACTGATTGATAAATAGCCCTGGGTTGTATGTGAAAATGAGAACCCATGAAATTTTGCCTTTAAGAAATGAAAAGAGGAATCTCCCCGGTGGTGCAAGGGTTTAACTGTCACCACTAGGAAGCTATTGGCAGCCACTGCAGCTTGCTCCCAGGCCAGGGAGGGGAACCACATGGCGCAGCAGACCTCTGCTGTCTCGCCCACTGCTCCCCTCAGCAGTGTGTTTCAGTCAGTCTGCCTGTTCTGCTCCCCACTCTGTCTCTGGTGACTCCTCTCAATACCCACACCGCTGGCCTGCACCCCAGCTCTTACATGCATAAATAAATCTTTAAAAAAAAAATGAAAAAAGGACATTCTGAAATGTTCAGGTCAATCTGGAACTGGCAGGAGGAGTCTTGTGGCCTGCCAGTGGATTTCACTTACAGGAATACTAACTGAAGCTAACATCAGCGCTGGGGCAGATGTGTGCCTCCGTAGCGGATCAGAGGTGCACTTTGGAGACGTTTCCATGAGGAGCCGCATGTGGACACCATAAGGACCAACAAGAGGTGCGCCACTCCTGCTGACGGGTGTGCTTGCAGAGTCCCGCAGGGGAATATCTCAGCCAGGCCCCTAAAAAGTGCTGCGGCTGAGAAGGCTGCAGGATCTGCTTGCCTGAAAAGCTGTAAGAAGAGTGGGCACAGCCTCCTAAAAGTTGACACTGACTTGCCTGAAGGAAGGAGGTGTGAAGGGCAAGTCTTTACTGGATCAATCTACAGTTGCTGATTTATCCCTTACCCCTTGCCGGGTCTCCACACCTTTTCCAGTCTCCTTCACAGAAATCGGCCCCGTAACAAAACTTGCTCAATGATTTGTCTGGATCCTGACATGGACAGTTGCCAAAGAGAGCCACCCCAGAAAGGGGATATGACTTTCTCCGGGCTGCTTAAAAATGCATAATAGGCTTTTTTCCGCCCCTGCCGAAGTGCTGCCGGGCCTGCACTTCCCTGGCAAATCGCGGGCACTAGTGTCTGCAGTGCAAGATGGGGTTTGTAAAAGTTGTCAAGAATAAGGCCTACTTCAAGAGATACCAAGTGAAATTTAGAAGAAGGCGAGAGGGCAAAACTGATTACTATGCTCGAAAA
>JAGFMF010011858.1:3282963-3331675 GCA_019455555.1 Galemys pyrenaicus
TAGTATGTGCAGCTTATGCTCATGAACTCCCCAAGTACGGTGTGAAGGTTGGCCTGACAAATTATGCTGCAGCCTATTGTACTGGTCTGCTGCTGGCTCGCAGGCTTCTCAATAGGTTTGGCATGGACAAGATCTATGAAGGCCAAGTAGAGGTGACTGGAGATGAATACAATGTGGAAAGCATTGATGGTCAACCAGGTGCCTTTACTTGCTATTTGGATGCTGGACTTGCCAGAACTACTACAGGGAATAAAGTTTTTGGGGCCCTGAAGGGAGCTGTGGATGCAGGCTTGTCTATTCCTCACAGTACCAAACGATTCCCTGGTTATGATTCAGAAAGCAAGGAATTCCATGCTGAAGTACATCGGAAGCACATCATGGGCCAAAACGTTGCAGATTACATGCGTTACTTAATGGAAGAAGATGAAGATGCTTATAAGAAACAGTTCTCTCAGTACATAAAGAACAACGTAATGCCAGACATGATGGAGGAGATGTATAAGAAAGCTCATGCTGCTATACGAGAGAATCCAGTCTATGAAAAGAAGCCTAAGAAAGAAGTTAAAAAGAAGAGGTGGAACCGTCCCAAAATGTCTCTTGCCCAGAAGAAAGATCGGGTAGCTCAAAAGAAGGCAAGCTTCTTCAGAGCTCAGGAGCGGGCTGCTGAGAGCTAATAAACCAAACCATTTTTAATGGAGATTTTTAAGCAAAGAAAATGCAATAATAAAATTATTGACATGCAGTGAAAAAAAAATGCATAATAGTTAGGGGTTGGCGTCCTAGAGTCAAAACGCATGAATTCAAATTGTAGGTCTGCCACGGACTATGTGGCCTCTCAGTTTCCTCATCTGTAAATTGGGGATGGGATCTCAAAGGGCTGTGGTGAAAACTAGCAACTGACATTACAACAGCTGTGGCGGGTGCTTAGCACACTGGTCTTGCAAAGTCAGCAGCTCACAGCTATTGCTGCTGCTGTATCCAGTGACTGGCCAGCCCGTGGGTCTCAGTACCTGTGCCTCTCAAATCCAGCCCTTCTATGAAAGGTGTCCTAATGACCAAGTCAAGCTACCTTCCCAGTTACCAATATGCCCCTTTTCTGAATTTCCAAAGTCGAGTCCAGCTCTTCAGACACACTAAACTGTTACATAAATGTCTTGTGCAAATGCATTCTCACATTTCCAAACTGACTTGTCAGCCTGGCTGACTTGAAGGCCTGGCTTTGCTTTCTATTGATTCTGCGCACCATGTCCTGGTTCTCCTTATGCCCAGGTTGGTACAAGTGGTTTGCACATAGAGGAGCACAGAGGTGTTGGAGAAATGAATGTGTGACCTGTACACATACAATTTTTTCAGGTATACACACATTTGGTATGTATGATGTAAAGAGGTGGATAAATGAGAAATGATGAGATGTAGAGGTTTTATCCGCTACTCTGCATGTGATTAGCTCTGCAGCCTTCGGTTGAGAGTCCATAAAATGCAGCAACTGACCCTACCTCCCTCCCAAAACTATGATGATGGATTATGCTTTTAAGAAGTAATGATGAAACAGAACCAGCTCCTTGACGTTAAGTTAAGAAGAGCATCTGGGTTGATGGCAACAAATAGACCTCATTCTCTTTTAGCAATTTTCAGCTCCTATTGCACAAAACAGAGAAAATAAAAGAAGCTCCTCTAAATCTGATTTCCACAGAAATCTTCTCCTAGTAACTCATTCCAGTACCAGGGAATTTTTCAAAAGGCTAATCTAAATTCCTTCTCTCACATTAAGCTGACTTTCCTTTGTCCACAGCCAAATGAGATCAACAATTGTCCTGACCATTGTTACATAAGAAGCAATTATATTCTTAAAGTAGCAGACTTTCTAGTAGTCCATTTATACCAGAAGTGACCTTTCCCTCCTCATCAATCTTCACATCAGCTCTTTTTTTTTTCTTTTCCATTCTTCCTCATCTTCTTTCTCAGTCTCTTGCACTTCAGCACCACCCACGCTGGCAGCGTGTCTAGTCCTGCGGGAGTCCCCCCAGGTAAGATGCTCTGAGGGCTGGAGCACATGCACCAGCACTAGGAGCTGGACCGTCCCTGTTTCCACCACTGAGTCACTCCAGATCTAGCAGGCTCAGCCTTCGTGACAATCACACCCACTGTAGTTCTGTGCTAAGGACCCCTCACCTTTATAGTGATAATTATAGTGTGGGAAATGTTAATGCTACTGATGATCTTGGAAACATTTTGCACTTCCAAAGGGAAAGGCACCGGGTTACTATAAAGTGGTGACATTTCAGAATGCAGAAAACAAGTCCCTGGGGATCACAGGCAGAGAAAACAGTAAGAGATGGTGGTTTGCAAATGTGTTTTGGTAGCAGAGAGCTGTCTTCAAATGAAACCTTCAAAGGAAGCCCAGACCTAGCCAAGCAAAAGTGGAGCTCCTCTGGTTAGAACACAAGGGAGGGTGGTTGTGGTCTGGAGCCACAGCCCATCCTTACCCTCCTCACTCATTTTTCCCATCCTGAAGTGGTGCTCCCTGCACCATCCACAGGGGCACTTTGAAAACCAGGAGTGAAAGACCCGACGCTGTACACGACAGTGAGATGTGATGGCATCTGAGCCGTCACCGGGCCACATGACCAACGTAACTGGAACTGGATGGCAAAGGTCCCGGTGCTTGGCTTTCTAATCTGTGCTAGTTTGCCTTAATTTTTACACCAATAGTTCTATCATAGTACAAATCGGTGGCACATCTCAGAACCTTTGTGGAAGTAGTTGATGTCTGGATATGAGCACTACGGCTCTAGGAAGAGCAGGACTAGCATCTACATCATGATGAGACATTCAGAGGGTTTGGCTAGACCTGCTGGATAACCACCATTCCAGAAGGTGCCATGGCATTTCACTGTGTTTTATCCATACTGGCTGAAGTCATCCGAACAATCCTAACCAGACTCTAAGATGTACCCCAAGATTCTTAAGAGCCTTAAAAACGGAGCTTTACTCTGAGAAGTCCACACTTTTCCTGAACAATGAAAAGTATTCTTATTACCACTTATAAGAGAGCAAACACGGTGGTCTAATTAATCCCTTTCCTGCAAATGGCACACTGACTTCTAATGGTGATGGCGATAATAAGAAGTACTTTTCCAAGTGAAATTTCTGTAGACGTTTAAATTGTAAAACAGCCTGCTGAGTTACAAAAACACTGCTTTGTGAAAATTTCACTAAGTGCTACTAAAATCTCCTAAATTAGCTACAGAAAAATAAAACATATATTTAAAGTTCCATCAATTTGAAAGACCTAGGAAAGAAATCTGAAATTCACACAATTGCAGTATATAATTTTTCTCTTTTTTAAAGAAATATTTATAGCTTGATAGAGGGAGTCTGGAGAAATATATTAAAATTAGAGAGGCAAAAGAAAATTGGGGAGACAATTCTTTTCCTTTTCAGGAAGATTATAGTTCTTAGAGAAAACACTGGAAATTGGCTCTCAACTGATATATATTCATTATGCTAGGGTTTCTAAAGCCTCCTCCCCTTTTTGTTTCCAAAAGAAAAACACATTTCTTTCAGAATTTAAAGAGTTGTTTTAATGACTAAGTTTTGGAGGTAGGATCTATAAACTCTGCCCAGGAGCTAGGTCCTCAGGCAATTTGCTCTGCTCTCGCTGGAACAGAGCGTAATTTTCACATTAAAAAAAATACAGTTGTGGGCTTCCCTGGTGGCGCAGCGGGTTGAGCGCTGCAGTGTGAAGCATCTGCTGCACAGCAGCGCGAGTTTGATCCCCAGCCAGGGAGGGGACCCACATGGCACAGCAGACCTCTCCTGCCTCGCCCACTGCTCCCCTCAGCAGTGTGTTTCAGTTGATCTGCCTGTTCTGCTCCCCACTGTCTCTGGTGATTCCTCTCACCTTCCACGACTCTGGCCTGTACCCCAGCTCTTATATGCATAAATAAATAAATCTTTTTTTTTTAAAAAAAATACAGTTGTACCCCCTTATCCATGGTTTTGCTTTCCACAGTTTAGTTACCTGTGGTCAACCACTCTTGGAAAATATTGAGTAAGATATTGAGAAAGTAAGATACTGAGAGAGAAAGAGAAAGGCCATATTGTTGTAATTGTTCTATTTTCTTCATAGTTATTGTTGCTGATCTCTTACTACACCTATTTATAAATTGAACTTTACCATAAATATATACGTGTAGGAAAAGACATAATATAATCTATGTAGACTATGGCACTAGGCATGGTTTCAGACCCCCCACCCCCTACTCCCATTGGGGGACCTTAGGACAGCTCTCCTTTGAGTAAATGGGGACTTCTGTAGATGAAAAAAGCCAACAGAAGAATATTTCTTGACATATAAGTATGAAATTCAGTGTCTGTAAATAAAGTTGTACCAGAAAGAACACAGTCATGTACATTCATTCACAATTTGTCCATGCCTGCTTTGCTACCACCACGGCAGAATGCAGCAACACGGTCAAGACTGGATGGCCCAGAGGTCAAAAATATTCACAGATTCTGGCCTTTTACAGAAAAATTAGACAATTTCTAACCAAAAGATAGAGCCTCCCCCCACCTTTGTTCCCCCATAGGTTCTGGGGCAAAAGGTAGAGTTGTACCTGGTTGAGACAATGCAGGCATTTGTTAAGACACCAGAAACAGCAGAAGCAGCATCTGAACACATGTCTTGACCACGCACTGCGCTGTGGGATGAGGTGCAAAGTCAAAGGCACAGAATTAGACAAAACATTGCAAAGAGGTAAGCAGGTGCTTTCTGCAGACACACACTTTTGCCCGGAGACATAGCACTTGGGGAACACTTCTCATCGAGTATGGGGAAGTTCTATTTTGTGCCTGCAGTTCTATTACTACTACCACTCTTATTACTACAAGCAACTTCTCTCTTGTGGGTTTACCTGTTATGATTGCTGCTGACTTCAATAGAAACTGACATGTGTAACTTCACATTTCCTAGCAAAGGTAAACTTGTCATGGCTCTAGTGAAGAATCTCCCTTCTCTCTTCATCTCCCCTAAGTGTCTTCAATTGCAAATTTTACATTTTCAAATCAGGGTTTATATTCATGTGAAACTCACATCCCCAAGACAATAAAAAATGGATCGTAGATACTAGTTGTGCTCACGTAAAAGAGCAATCAAGTTTGGCTTTTTGGAAATAAATCCTATAGTGAGAATTTCAGGACTAAATTACAAGGGGAAGAATCAGTCTTTTGAAATGTGACTTGAACTGATATATTTAACTCAAGGGTGAATAATTTAATGAAACTTTGGGGAGGAAAGATTGAACAATCACATCTTATCCACTGGCAAGAATTAAAAAAAAAAAAAATCCCTGAAAACAATCCTGAAATAGTCCTCTATGAGGACCCCAGGAATAACTCAGCCTTATATGGACATTTTCTTGTCCCAATGTTAATTCAATTGGATGAAACTTGATCTGGATGCTTTTCAGCCTAGCTGCGGTTGTGAATGAGCCATTTAAAGTAGGAAAGATCACACAGTGAGTGTGTGAAATGTTTAAATTGTAGACAGTGTGTGGTTGTAAGACTGCCTTTTTTTAAAATCTAAGAAAGGACACATTTCCCCAACAGTCTCTTCATGAAAGAAAGGTGGCCCCTTATGCGATCTGGGGAGTGAAAATAACCTTTTAGAAACCTCAGCCAGAGAGACCAAAGCACCCATTTCTCTTTTAAATTTATGAAAGGTGATTTCCTCTTAGATGCCTACCTCTAGGAAGGACAACATCCTGCTTCATTAACTTATGTTTATCTGTTACTAATACCCACACATGAATATGTATATTTCTCCCCAAGAATTCCTGCTCCAAGTTTCCTAAGAGTGAAGGACTGATTCATAATGCAGGAGCCAGAATAGCTAGATTTGGTCTAGTTGTGGAAATGCCTCTTCAAGTCACCAAAATGTAGCTAAACAATATTTCAATAGAAATACAAGAAAAATATTCCAGGATCAGGTACAACTACTTAACATGTAGATATTTAAAGATAAGGAAGTTAGATAACTTCATGTGAAATTTAGTCAACTGTTCTTAATAAACAAATCTTGATTATGGACTTAAAAATATTGACAATTCAGGTTTCTCTGTAAAAGAGCAAACGAAAACAATTCTAGATATAATTATGAATCCATGTGCAAAATTACTAAGGACACATAGCATATCCAAAAGGTTGGAATCAGGTACTATGTGAAGCTGATTAAATCACCAACACTAAGGAGGGGGTGGGAGGAGATTAACGTGTGAGAACAGAAAAATTGGGAAAAGTCCAACCTTCCCTTGTTTGGCAAGCCAGAAATACCATGAGAACAGCTGTTTTCCTGGTGTTCTGGTTTCCACTGGCATTCATAACCAAATGTGCATGGAAATAAAAACCAGAGAGGAGAAAAAAACCTCAGGCACAAAAGCCCTACAGTTTTCTGTCCTTTGAGCTGAGATTCAGGTCAGCTTGCCCATTTCTCACTCTTAAGTGTGCGTGTGTGCTTGAGCACACATAATAGCACACACACACCCCACCTCACACTCTTCAAACCTCTCCCTTTCTCCTTCATGCCCACCAGTAGCTTCCAGTAAGCCCTCTACCAAACAAAAGGCAGAGAAGATGTTAGCTTGAAAACAGAAACAGACACTCTTCCTATCTTCCTATCTTGTAGTAAATTTTCCTGTTTACAAAAAACAAAAACCAACATGATAAATGTCCACAAAAACTTCTTTAAAACTTCATATTAAGAATCTCCCCCACCCCCAAAAGAATTCCTTCCTTTTGTTTAGCATTTAAATAAGAAGGAAAACCAACTAATTCAGAACTACCCCCTTCTCTATCCCAAGTCCACCACCACGTTGGAGAAAACCCAACAGACAAAATCATAAATAAAGCAGAAACTGGGGGGAAAATGTGCCTGGGCAGGGGAGGACCTGAGGGCATTTTGAATGGATGTGATCATCACAGGCCACATTCCCGACCTGAGTCCTGCGGAGCGTTTCAGTGACTAACTTCTCAGTGCTCAAACCCATCTGCACTGTGTCTGTGTGTTAAGTGGCTGCCTTACCTTCTCTATCAGGCTGCTATAAATGTACAGGAGAATGATTCTTGGAATCCTCATCACAGTGATTAAAAATGAGCCTTTTACAACTGTTCCTTGATGGTAGCGAAAGAGAACGGAGAGAGATGAAAGGACTGGGCGATCAGGAGGGTCACTTTTATTTCTGGGAACAGGAAAAAAAGGCAGTATTAAAACACTTTAAAAAGGAACCAAAAGACTGCCTGGTTCAAACCATTCAATCATATTAACACATTATAAAGAGTGATGGCAAAAACGTTATATTCTTTGGTAGCTGAGGCCCAACTATTTTTTGGACTAAGTTAATCCTTTTGGCTCCAAACAGAATAGATGATGAGTTAAAATAAACAGGTTTCCCTCTTTACAATACCTCCTCCCTCCACAAGTCCTGTAAGTGGCCTATTCATCTCATTTTCATTTTCGGAAGTTTAATTATATAACCATCTCCAAGGTTTAAATTACTCATGAGCACACAGAAGTGTTGCCAACATTAGCTTGGTGATGAAAAGCTCCATGAAATCACATGACCATGGCCAGCAGCCAGAGAGGTAACAGTGAGCTCAGCTCACAGGGAAGGCCAGAAAGTCTTGGGAGCTCTAGTTTCTGCACAGCTCTAGGCTCCTGAAATTCGGCTGATTTCAACTCTGTTCTTTAAAGGTCACTTCAGTGTGAATCATTTACGGGACTTGTCATGACACAGTTTCCAAGAATGCAAACGTCACTTTCACAGGCTGGGAAAAAAAAGTGAAAAAGAGCAGAATGGGCACAGCCAACTCCCACTCCAAATCTGAAAGATAAAATAGGGAGGGCTGATGCATCCTTTCAATGACCCTCTGAATTCCCATGGTGCCAGTTTTGGAAATGAGGCCCTTTCCAAGAAGCAACTTCACTAAATCCAAGTGAAACTTGCTTTCTTCATAATGGATTATTCTACAACTTGCTCTTGTTGCTAATAAGTCACTATGAATTAAGGTTGTGACAGAGCCTAGGTTTTTAGACAGGAAAAAGAATGCAGCCAGAAATGTTTTCAAGAGTTGGCAATGGTTGTTATTTGCTGTTACTTAAATCATCCAGGAAGGAAAAGAGAACACAAAAGTAATATTGGGAACAGAATAACTACAATCCAATTGTCCCACAGAAGGGCGATGTGTGTTTCAACTCAATATTACTGAAAGTAGGAAATACTAGGGAAGCTATTGCTGATATGAATTTATGTTGATCTGATAAACTGCAAGAGTGGCACAGGCCAGGAAAATCTGACACAGTTTTTCCCTTTCCTAGGTTTTTTTTAGAGGAAGAATGTTTACTTTTCCACTTAGCAGAGTTATGTGCCTTAGAACGTACTATGGTGCTCAAGGGGAGAAGCAGAGAGATGAGAACAACACCTGCTTTCCATCTGCTAGCGAAGCAGATGATTCACTGGCCACCGAGAATGGGGCCTTGGGGTCTGGTCCTCCAGGTATGGGAGTCTGGGGTTAGACATCAGCTTACTGAGAAGCTTTTGCTGTGATGAGATTAACCATTTCAGGCAGCCAGTTCATTCAGCTTGCCCATTACACAGGGCTGAGCTGGAAAAAGATGCAGAGGTTCCAGAGCTCGTTATTACTCGACAGAGACCACTTTAAAAAAAAAAAAAAAAGCCCCTAAGACCCAGGCCAGCTCAAAGAGCCAGTCTTCACTCAATACGTGCTCTGAAAACTAGACACCACCCCCACAGAACGAGGTTAAGTAATGTTTGTGAGACCCCAGCTTCTCAGACCAATTTCCAGTTTCAAAGGAAACACCATCCTGTCATCCCTTCCCTGCTGTACACTGGATTGGGGCCTTCAGCTCTGTGTCCTTCACAACCAGCAAAACCTGCCTCCAGGAAGACAATTTGATTACATCCGGAGAGGCCTGAGATAACTCCTATCTCTTAATTGAGCCACAGTGTGACAACTAAGGGAGGTTACGCAATGCTGGGTGGATTGGATGTCCCAGAAACGGGTGTCCTAGTTGGTTAGGGCCTCCGGTGAGCCTGGCCTGTCTGTCTCGGGAGAGACAGACATCCACCCCAGCTCTGTGGGTGGTGGCAATGAGGAAGACTGGGCAGTGTAAGAGTCCATGTCTCCAGATGGGCCCACGAGCCTAACACATCCTGTCTTCTAAACCCAAGGCAGTGCTCTAAACCCAGGTGCTTGGGCCTGGGCAATGGAGCCGAGGTCCAGAGCATCAACAGGCTTCTGGGCAAAGATTCAATGGCCTCATCCATCCAAGTCCTGTAACCCCTTTGGGTCACGGTACATAAGCTGTTTTGCAGCTATTAGTCTCTTGGACAACAGAGATAAGGCCAAGTCAGGAACTTCAGGGTCCTAGGAACAAGTTTTAGGTTCGTTCGAGCCAACCCAGTGGTCATCCATCCAGAAGTCTTTCAACTGTATGAAAAATTAATTTTGTGCCGAGGCTCTCTGGCAAGGTCTGGCTGCATGGAGTGGACGGCCTGCCATGTAAATCTGCTCCCAAGCAGAGAATACCACGTGGTCCCACCGAGATCATATCTGTTCTTGATATTTCTTTCAGCAAAATCACCACAAGGTGGGGTCAGGAGGGCTGTGAAGAAACTACCAGGTTCATATTTCCAATCCCAGGGAAAATGGAAATTGCCATTATTGGGAAGAGCAGGATTTTTTAGCTCAGTAGCTCTCTCTGGAGTTAGGGAACTCGTCTCCTTCCTACATTCTGTAGGCCCTGCTGTAAATCCATTTCCTTGCTCCTTCCTCCATGAATCGAGAACAGCTGGAAACCATCTTTTGTAAATCTGGAAATAATGATGAAGTCATGCCTCAAGCGTCCTCTCACCGAGTCAGACAGTTCTAGTTCCTTTCTATCACCTCCCTAATCACATCTTTAGGCTCTGAGTTCATCCATCTTCAAGCAGGTGGTTGTAAAAGGGACATTTTACAGGTTGCCCACATCCTGGTACTTGACAGCTTCAGCGCTCTGAGTGTTTAAATGAATGACAAAGAGGAACACACGCTGCTATTAATATATCTAATCCTCACCCTCTGAGCAGGCTAGAACATGAGATTAAAGAATTGTGAATTTGTAGATTAAAAACCTTGAGGTCTCAAAATTAGGCACAAGATCAAAAAGAAAGAACCCTTTAATAAATGAAAGCCTAGTACTAAAAATGTATCGGCATGCATTTTATTTTAAATTTATTTTTATCAAAGTAATAGGGGAGATACCTTAAAAGGTCAATAATACTGCCAAGCTTCACAAGAAAAGAGCAGTTTTTTTCTTCCACCCCTAATTTTCTCTCCCTAGAGATAACATTTTAGCTCCACATTTCAAAATTATATGCTCATACTACTATTTCTTGACTTCTTCAGCCTCAGCTATTATCCACGGACCCTCTATTATGGAAGAGGCAGGCTAATTCCCTTACAGTCTAAAGTCCCCAACACATCTATTTTCCCATTCCCCCTACTCAGTATAATTATTTGAAATTTTAAATGTTTTTTGAACTTCACTGAGATCAATAATTGACACTCAGTATCATACAAGTTTAAGGTATTCAACATGTTGACTTGATACACTTATACAGTGGGAAGTGATAACCACTGTAACATCAGCTGGGTATTATAAATGCTCACATAATTACCAGTTCTTTTCTGTGATGAGAACATTTAAGATCTACTGTCTTAGCAACTTTCAAGTATGTAATACTGTTGTATTATAATCACCATGTGTACATTAGATCCCCAGGACTTACTTTCTAACTGGAAGTTTCACCCTTTAATAAACATTTCCCATTTTCCCCAATCCAGTAGTCTCTGGTAACCACCATTGTATTCTGTTTCTGTGAGTTCAGCTTTTAAGAGTCCACATATAAACAATATCACACAGTATTTGTCTTTCTCTGCCTGACTTATTTCATTTAGCATAATCCTTCAAGGTCCATCATGTTGTCTCAAATGGCAGGATTTCCTTCTTTCTCATGGTTGAATAATATTCCTGTGTGTGTATCACGTCTATCCACTCATTTGTTAACACTTAGGCTGTTTTCCTATCCTGGTGATTATGACTAATGCTACAGTGAACATGGGAGTGCAGCTTTCTCTTCAAAATCGTGTTTCCGTTTCCTTTGGATTGCTGGATCATATGGTAGTTCTATTTTTTTCATTAATATTTTATTTCTGGGAGTTCTATTTATCATTTTTTCTTGAACCTCCATACTGTTATACTATTTTCTATAGTGATTTACTAATTTTCTTTGCTGCCAGTTGTGCACAGGGTTCCCTTTTTTCTATATCCTCACCAACACTTGTTACTATCTCTTGTCTTTTTGTTGTTATTATTGCTTGTCTTTTTTTTTAAGCTATTTTAAAATTTTATTTGTGCAAACAAGAACTGGGGCGTAGGCCAGAAGTGCAGGAACTGAGAGGATCCACCAGAGAGAGAGTGGGGAGCAGAATAGGCAGATCTACTGAAATACACTGCTGAGGCAAGATAGGAGAGGTCTGCTGTGCCATCTGGGCCAGGGATTGAATTCAGGCCTTAGCGGTGATAGCGCTGAGTCTTAACCCTTAGGTCACCAGGGAGGCCCTCCCTTGTCTTTTTTGATGACACACATCCTAAGAGGGGTGAGATGGTATCTCATTGTGGCTTTGATTTGCATTTCCCTGATTGTGGATAATTTTTCATATACCCTTTGGTCACTCTTGTCTTTGGGAAAATGTCTGTTCTGTTCCTCTGCCCATATTTCAACTGGATTTTTTATTTTTTATTTTTTTTTTAAAGATTTATTTATTTATGCATACAAGCACTGGGGTACAGGCCAGAGGTGTGGGGGGAGGTGGTGAGAGGATTCACCACAGAGAGCAGGGAGCAGAACAGGCAGATCAACGGAAGTACACTGCTGAGGGGAGCAGCGGGCAAGGCAGGAGAGGTCTGCCGGGCCATGTGGGTCCCCTCCCTGGCCGGCAGCAGGGATCGAACTCGTGCTGCAGTGGCTGAGGTTTGCTTCATGGTGCGTTGCTTAACCCACTGCGCCACCAGGGAGGCCCTCAACTGGATTTTTTAGTTACATGAGTTCTTTATGTATTCTGGAAGTTAATTACTTATCAGATACCTGATTTTCAAATATTTTTCTCCCAGTCTGTAGGTTGCCTTTTTGCTGGTTGTTTCTTTGGCTATACAAATGTTCTTAGTTTGATGTATTGTTGCTTATAATATGTGTTTATTTAAAAAATTCTTTGCAAGGCCAATGTCAAAGAATATTTTTCCCTGTTTTATTCTGGGAGTTTTACAATTTCATACTTATTTTTAAATCTTTGCTCCACTTTATTTTTTGTGAATTGTACAAAGTAGGGATATAACATCATTTTTCTACATGTGGTTACCTAGTTTTCTAGTACTACTTATTGAAGAGGATATATTATCCCTTCTTATATGTGAAGGTTTATTTCTTGGTTCCTGATAGTGTTCTACGTGTCTATTTTTATGTCAGTTCCATACCACTTGGTTGCTATAGTTTTGTAGTATAGTATGAAATCAGGAAGCTTGCTACCTTCTTTTGTTCTTCTTTTTCAAGATTTCTTTGGCTACCAAGGTATCTGTAATCCCATATAAACTTCAGGATTTTTTCTTATGTCTGTGGCAAATACCACTGGAATTTTGATAGGGATTGCATTAAATTTATAGATCACTTTGTGTATTAAGTCTTCTGGTCCATGAACACAGAAAACATTTCCATTTGCTTAAGTCTTCGTAAATTCTTTTTATCAGTCATACAATTTTTATGTAGATATTTCTCCTTGATTAAATTTATTTCTGCTTTGATGCTACTGTGAACAGAAATTTTGTTTTATTTCTTTTTCAGATATTTCATTGTTCATGTACAAAAATGCAACTGTTTTCTGTATGTTGATTTTGTATTCTGCACCTTTACTGGATTTACTGATTTGTTCTTACAATTTTTTAGTGGGGTATATAGGAACACACACACACACACACATACACACACATCTGCAAACAAAGATAATCTTACCTTTTCCTTTTCAATTTGGATACCTTTTATTTCTCCTTTCACCACTGGATATATTTTAGTTAATATTTAGTATTTGGGTGGTTAGTACATGAACAATGTTCACAGGTGGTATGTTCTGATTATATTTCCCTCCCTATACAACTTTTGGTTTTTACTGAAGTAAATGATTGTGTCACACTTTTATTTGCTTGTATTTCTATTAGCTTCAACAAATGCTTCACCAAAGTGTGAATCTTTTCTCCAAATGTTCACACAATCTGATATTCTCTTGGCTTCCTTTTTTTTCCTCTGGAGAAATCCCTCCTTAGCTCACTGCCTCCTACTCCACCTTTGACTGGATATTTTCTAAACCTACTTTATAGCTAGTTTCCTGGGAATTCCCTTTTCTTCTTTTCTGTGTTGGAGCTCATTTCCTGAAACTCATGTTTTATTCCTTGGCTTACTCATTCATTTCAGTGTAGAACATCTTTTCTAAAAAAGGAGGTGGGAAAGGAAATCTTTCAGACTGTTGTATGTCTGAACATGACTTTATTCTTTATCTTTGACTAATAGTATGAATAGATATAGAATTCTAGGTTGGAATTTTGACTGCCTTGTTCCATTGTCTTCCTGGTTCAGAGTTCCACTTGAAAGATTCATTCCAGCTCTTGATTCTCTGACTATGTTCTATTTTTCTCTCTAGAAGTTTCTGGCATTTTCTCTTCAATCATGTCCTTCAGCATTGGGAAGTTTTCATTTATAATTCCTTCTATTTTCTTTATTCTCTATTCCTGGAATTTATATTAGTCATATGTTGGGTCTCCTACATTTACATTTTAACTCCTCTGCCTTTCTCTTCTATTTTTCTGTTTGCTCTACCTCCTGGAAGAATTTTTCAACTTTATGTTTTAATCCTTCAATAGAAAATTTTCATTTTTGCAATATATATATTTTTTATTGCTAAGAGTCTTTTCTCATGCTGCCCTCCCTCCCTCCCTCCCTCCCTCCCTCCCTCCCTCCCTCCCTCCCTCCCTCCCTCCCTATTTTGGTTCTTATTTTATGGCTGCAGTGTTCTTTGATCTCTCTGAGAATACTGTAGTTGGTTTTTGTTAATTTTTTTTCCTGCTGCCTGCATTCTTTCTTTTTTGTTTAATTACCTTTTGTTTGTTTGCTTTGTTCATTTTGATCTTTTTCTTTCACTACAGGCTTTTTTTTCTACCTTCAGTAAAAACTAAAAGTTGCACAGGAAAGGAAATATAATGTTTAATCTGGCTATCCAATCTCAAATAAGAGTGAAGCATTAAAAAGCGAATTGGAAACTGTGTGAGGACATGTTTGCTGACTGGTAAATTCCACCCTGTGACTCAGAGTCAGAGACTCAGGTCATTTCAATGGGAGACCTCCACATGGCACTATCTATAGGCTCAACCATTTCCCCAAAGAAGACTCTTCTTACTCCCGCCTGGGGACATCACGGTGCTAGGCACCATGAGACTGAGTGCTCAGTGTCCTGGGCACGGAGCTGTAGAATGGGGGTGGGTCTTCATTTTCAGAATTCAGACTTCTCTTATTCCTCCTTCTTTCACTATAGCGCCTATCCCGAGTGTCAGCTGTGCCAGATATCCCCAGTCCAGACTCTCTGGTTCACCTTTCCAGAGAGCAAAGTTCTCATCTTCTGATGGTGTGGAAGGGGAGTGAGGGGCCTAACTGTTCCTTAGGAGGATTTTATTTTATTTATTTTTAAATTTTATTAATTTATGCACACAAGAGCTGGGGTACAGGCCAGAGTTGCAGGAGGTGAGAGGATTCACCAGAGACAGAGTATGGAGCAGAACAGGCAGACCAACTGAAACACTGCTGAGGGGAGCAGTGGGTGAGGCAGGAGAGGTCTGCTGTGCTATGCAGGTCCCCTCCCCGGTGGGGGATTGAACTCGCGCTGCTGTGCTGCAGATGCGTCACTGTGAGGCACTGCGTCCCACTGCGCCACGAGGGAGGTCCCCCTTAGGAGGATTTTAAACTTATTTGCCGAAGTACATAGTATATGAGGATTTCTGAGCCTCTCTGGCTCATATCAGCCTGTATATTATTTTCACCCTCCTTTATCACCCAACACACACTTTTTTTTGCTTTCTCCAGTGTACTGAGAGTTGCCCCTTATACCTTCTTTCATCAGTTCTCGACACTTGGTTAACTTTTCTTATTTTCGGTCATTGCTTCTGTTTCATACTGTCCTTGTGTTTTTCATTCATATGTCATTTTGGGGGGCTTTGGTTGAGGAGGTGGTTAGGAGATAAATGCATGTTTCACTGGAAGCCCAAACCAAAGATACCTCTCATTGACAGTGGTTGGTTTTGCAATTCTAAGAGAGTACAGAATCACTGCTGTCGGACAGCTGGTATCTGCAGAACCACTTTGGTGAGAATAATCTTGCCCCCTACTCAGGAGCACGAGGCACACAGTGCCCACCTCCAGCTTAACGCCAAGGGTTACAGTCCATCCTGCATCTCTGAATCAGTAATGATGGAGGACCCCAAACAGCACCATTACCTTAAAACTCCAAGTGCTCTTTATCATCAGGAGGTAACTGCTCAATGGCATGAATCACCCCTGCTTGACTTTCTTACCCTGCGTACACTCATGTTTATCTACTCATTTGGTCTGAGAGATTAGAGGAGGATCAGCCCTATTGGGGAGTAAACTTCCTGTTTTGAGTCCAATCCTATCATTGTCCTGGCCCCACTCTTCTTGTCTGTGGTTTTATCATTGCCGCACAGAGCCACACACACAAAAGAGCTAAAGAGCTGTGTGTCCTCAATTATTCTTGTGAGGTAATGGAGTATAAGCCCTTAAGTATCTCATGGTGAACATAAAAACAGGTAATTAATTCACTAGTACTTAACTATATAAATACAAACTTTATATAATTTCCTTAGGATTTATAATTATTTTCTAAGTAAACATTCTCTTATTTTACATAAGATAAAATAAGGTTCATGGAACTTACTGAAATGTATTCCAAACAGGGGCCTCCCTGGGGCCGCAAGCACCGCACTATGAAGCATACGCAGCCACTGTGGCACAAGTTCGACCTCCAGCCAGTGAAGTGACCCACATGGTGCGGCAGACCTCTCCTGCCTCGCCTGCTGCTCCCCTCAGCAGTGTGTTTCAGTTGATCTGCCTGTTCTGCTCCCCACTGTCTCTGGTAGGTCCTCTCACCCCCCACACCTCTGATGTGTACCCCAGTTCTTGTATGCATAAATAAATACATCTTTAAAAAATGTATTCCAAACAGACCAGTAATTTTTTCAAGTGTGAAAGTCACTTAGAATTACAAGTCACTTTTTATAGGAGAAATCTACCCTTCCTTTCAGATTTTTAAAAATTCTACGCAGTCTGATGACTTCCCTATTTGGCTTCCTTCTGAATTTTCTAGCTCAAAGCAAAAGAGCTTCTAAATATGACAGATTTTAATGTATAAGATTTCTTCACACCACCAAATGAGCATCCAGTGCAATTTCTAGTGTAGTCTTTTACTTTTCCCAACCCCTTTAAAGAGGCCATGTGAAGACTCCACAAGACCCTTTGAGACATACAATATAAACCACACACACCAACAGGCATCATGCACCCCACCTACCTGTTGAAATAACAGTTGACAACCACCCCAGCTACAGTCATTTGCTGGCACACCAGGATGAATTCACTCGTCCAGATGAGGCCAATTAAATGGTACCACCACATAAACCGAATGCCCGAGAGCAGCTTATACTCCACATGGCCACCTTCAATAACCTGGGCAGTTCCTAAAGTTTAAAACAAAAACCTGCTTTACACCACTGTATCCTGAGCAACAAGCCATGTTTCCTCATGCCTGACATCTGACAATACTTGAAATGCAGGCAGTATTTATATGCAGACGGTATATGAAATTCAAAGTATTTGCATAAAAAGCACCAGCCATAATTTAAGATCTCCAGAGAAAAAACTAAACATTGAGAACACAGATTTATGTCATGCATAATATCCACAAAACAAAGTTAATACCTGATGGGTCAGGCAATGTGCAAGACATGTGGCCTATACTGTAACACTTGCCCACGCTGGACTTGGAAACTTGAGGCTCGGAATAGTCATGTGGCTTTTGTAAGGTCTCACTGCTCATGGTTAATGGAAGGAGCATATAAACCCAAACATGCTGTACTTTAAAACCTGTGGTTTTTCCACCACATCATTTTTGAGATGCAAATCAACTTGGTATGTTACAAAATCACACAAAGGCTTTAGGACTATGTTACAAAATCGTACTTCACCAAAAGTTTGGACTTTATAGAAAAGACAGGATCTTTACTTTTTTGAAGCAAATTCTTTTAGATTCATCTCAAGGGCAAGCTTCTCTAGCCCATTGAAAATACCGTTGTCTATAACACCCATTTTCTGGTTATAGCATGGAGTGAGATTACCTGGTAAGTACTCTCTCCCCCTATATTTATATCAGGCCTCATAAAAATATCACTCCATAATTGAGAATGGCTATAATGCCTGAATTTTAGGAGCACAATATGGAATTAAAACACAGCCAGAATGTTAATTCTCTGCCATTCACATGACTATACCCTGTTTTATTTGCCTCTCTAAAAAAGCCCTTGATTTAGTGCTACAATTCAATGCCATTCAGTTTGGATTTGGGAAATCCAAATCCCAGCTCTATACTGTTTGACGTCTAAATACCCTTCTCTAGGTGCTTTAAATAAACTACTATAAATAAGAAGATGGGCACTTTGGTCTCCGGCAAAACTTACAATTTGAGTAACATTTAAAAATAAGTTTCCTATTTCCTTTCGCAGTTACAAACTGACTCTAGGTGGATAGTTCTATGTCTTTAGACATTCACAACAGGGTCTGTGCAAAGGACGGGGGAGAAGATAATGCTATAGGGCAAACTGATTCCTCAAAGGAAGGCTGCTTCATTGCTTATGCCCCGTGTTCTGCCGAATAAGAGTCTCGTGAGAAACAGAGGAGCGGCTTGATTTACAGAGAAAAGTTGCTATTTTATCGAACACTGGGTCCATTCTGGCTTGGAGGCAACCTCTGTTTCAAATAGCACATTGGTAAATGCTTCTGCTTTTCCAATATGCATGTTTCAGAAAAGCACTGCCCGTTCCAAAGAAGGTGCGCTCTCACAGCTGTGCTTAGGGAGTCTTAAAGACCCTCCCTGGAGCAGCAGAAGCCATGGGGCAGCAGAACAAGCACCTTGCTCCACCTGGTAGGCTCAGGAGTTCCAGGGACAGACTACAGTGTTGTAAGAACGGGTCTACAGCGTCCCAAATGGTTTTGGGGTGGAGAGTATTTCCACTGAACAGGAGGGGAAAATTCCTTGATAGACAAAAGGTAAGAAGAGAGCCCAGGATGCCAGCCTGAGGGAAGATCTATCTCTCTTCTTGGTAGCCTGTGCCATCAAGGGCACATTCACACATGCCCTGGCTCCGCAACTAGTGGTGCCAGTGAGCAAGGGGAGAGCTGCTACAGAGGTAAGTCAAGATCGAGGCGGGCTTCAAACCCTTGCATTCCCCAAAGAAGCAGAACCATAAGTGATTCTTGACTGGCCCCTGGTTTTTAAGCATCTTTATTGAAGCCACCTTCCCCTCTGGTTTGGCTTCACAGGCTGTTTGTAGACTTTCCTTTAGGGCATGGTTCCTCAGCCTCTCAAACACCAATTGACATTTGGATCAGATATGTCTTTGTTAGGGGGAGTGTAGTATATTTGGGACATATAACTCTTTGTTGGGGGGCAAGGTCCTGTCTATTATATGGAGGGTGTTTAGCAGCGTACCTGGCCTCTATCTGCTAGATACCAGTAACTTCCTCCTCCCGCCTCTCCTCCAGTTAAGACATCCCCAAAAGTCTCCAGACATTGCCAAATGCTAGCTGAGGGACAAACCTGTTGCTTGAGAACCACTCCTCTAAGCCATCATTCTCTGAACAATCAGGTGCTCTGGTTCCAGATAAAAGCTTAGAGACAAGTTGGACAGGCTGTGGGTGGGGCCGGCGTGCTTGTAGGTGCACGCCTGCCCTCTCCTGGACAAACATGTCAGTGCAGGCAAAAGTCCCTCATTTAAGGACCAACTATTTTTGTAACTTATATTACTTAATTACTTTTGTCCTATATTATTTTACAGTATCGCTACTACTCTGCGTAGCTAACAGGTGTTAATTGGAACTGAACTACAGCTAGATCCTAAGAAATCATAGCTCTTGGCTATAGTAGTGGAAAAAGTAAGCCAGGAGAGGGCTTGGTTCCAGACTAGGTTCTGACTAAGTGATAAGCAAACTGGAGCTCAGTGCTCTTTTCACAAAGATGAAGAGGGTGGACAAGGTGAACGCTGGGGCAGTGGTTATAATCGCGGGCATGAGAGTCACACAGATTGAGATTCTCTGTACTATCCCTGCATGGCTGGCCAACCTCAGGCCAGTTATGGGAGTTTTAAAAATCTTTGTTTCATCATCTCCAACTGCCTGTTATCCTTCCCTTAGCAGTTCCATTCAGAAGCTGTGATGTGGATTATAGGGGGAAGGTACTTAGAATAGTAAGTTAAATAGAGGGTTATTGATAATTGGGATATAGGTGGTTATGATTTCAGTTCTAAAGTTGAACTTAAATATTTATTAAGTATCTGATGCCTGCTGGAATTATGCTGGATATCAGCTATTGGGGAGAAATGAAAGCGACAGACGGATGAAATCAGAAAGAAGGTACCATCTGAGTGACCGTCAGGGCTCACATGTTGCTATGTTCGGCTATTCACTTTCTTCTGGACTGTTTCTCCACCAACCTCTAGTAGTCCCCCCACCCTTACTCTCAGTCCATGATTTTACTTCTTGATACTCTCAGAAAACTGAAACATCCAGGTAACTTCTGCTAGTGTCCGTCCTTATATCTCCCTTCTCTCAGCATGTGTGCATAATCTGACTCCCCATAATAAGACAAGCTATCTGTGACCCCAAGGCTAACCCCGCCACTAGATGCCCATTCTTACCCACAGTGAGGCCATCTCAACAATTCTGTCTTTTCTTGCTTCATCAAAATATTCCTCCCTTCCTCTTTTAACCACCTAGCATCTTTTAAGGAGAAAAAAACAAAAAAAACTCCTCTTCTTTGCTTTCTTCCTTCAGCATCCTACCCTGGTCTCTACCCATTTTTATGGTCAAATTCCTCAAGATTCTCTATTTATACTTTCAACTTATTTCTGCCACTTACCTCAAGTGCACGCCTATCATGACCCACTACTCCATGCTTCTTTGAAACTTTCATTTTACCTCCATGCTGCTAACTTCAATGGCAAATCTTTAGTTTTTATTTATCAGCAGCATTTGCCACATTGGACCATTCACGCCCCCATGAAATCTTTCCAAATCCCAAGATGGCACTTCCTTCTCCTCCTGCCAGTGCTTCCTCCTTTCATCTCCTTTCCTTATCCTTCTGCAGCTTCGGGACCTCTTGACATTAAAGTGCGCTGCAGCACAGTCGTGTGTGGGTTCGTGGGTTTATTCTCTTCTCCGTACTCATTCTAATCATGGTTTTAAATACTACTTATGTGGCCCCAAGCTCCCAATGTTGATGTCTAGCTGGGATCTCTTCTGAGGCTTCAGACTCAAATGGTTAGGTATCTACTTGACATGCCCCCTGACTTCCTAAAAGACCTCTCATCAACACACACCAAACTGAATTTTTGCTCCACTCAAAAGCTCACTCTACCCCAGCTAAAGGCAATCCCAACTTCCAGTTGCTTAGACCAGAAAACCTCACGCCCCGTCCATCTCTTGTTCTTTCACACCCTCTGTGAACATATCTGTAATGCTCCAGAATAGATGAGGAATCCAACATGTCACACCACTTCCACCTCACGATCCTGTTCTGGGCCACCGTCATCTCCTTCCTGGGTCACTGCTGTTTAAACGGAAGTCAGAGCATGTCGCTGTTCTGCTCACAACTCTGCAATGACTTTCTGTGCCACATGAGAACCGAAGTTCCATGAAGACCTACAAGCCCCAGGACCCTGCCCTGTACTCTCTCTGACCCCTTCTGAACCATGCTGTCCGTCACCCACACCGCTCTGGTTGAATGGATGCAGTGAGAACCCCAAAGTGGACTCTGATTCATTTAGTGAGCCTGTGTCTCAGGGGCTAGGCTGGACACTGCCTGATTAGAAAATGCAGAAAGAGGGCCTCCCTGGTGGCACAGTGGGTTAAGCTGTGCACTGTGGAGCAAACCGCAGCCACTGCAGCATGAGTTCGAACCCTGCTGCCGGCCAGGGAAGGGACCCACATGGCACAGCAGACCTCTCCTGCCTCGTCCGCTGCTCCCCTCAGCAATGTGTTTCAGTCAGTCTGCCTGTTCTGCACACCACTCTGTCTCTGGTGAATCCTCTTACCTCCTATGACTCTGGCCTTTACCCCAGCTCTTGTTTGCTTAATTAAATAAATCTTTAAAAAAAAAAAGAAAATGCAGAAAGAAGCAAATCAGTTCAGTGAGGATCACAGCCAGACACGAGGAGAGGAGCAGTCACAGAGGACAAGGAGAGAGCCCCAAGACCTCCCAAGGGGACCTCTCCCCTTATTCAGACTGGGCTTGAAGGCCCTTTCCTGACGACCACCAGAGGAGGGTAACCAGTTCACCTGGGCTCTTTCCAACCTGCAGCTCACCTGCTGGGTTCCCTAAGTTACTGCAATCTCAACCTTTTTCTACTGGATTTTAGTTGCTGTCACATTGCAGGCACCAGAAAAATCACAACGGACTAATGGACATCACTGCTGAGGACTTTGGTAGGCTCTATTGGAACAACCCCCAGCAAGTCAGAACTCCTCAGCTGGTTGAGAGATGATGGACAGGGTGGAGAAATGGCTGACCTGGGCAGACGTGATCAACCTAACTTCAACTTTACTTTCTTTTTTACATGTTAAAATATTAACTCATCGGACTATCTGACACAGTATAAAAGTACAACTATTTACGCTCTGAGAATGCCCCCACACAATACCGGCAGGGGCTGAGAAGAGAGCCTCTGTGACTGCCTGCAAGCGCTGAGTGAGGCCTCTGGGACTGCACGGGGTTGGGGGTGGGGGTCTCGCCACCCAGATAGTTTGAATCTCCTCACAAGACACGAGAGCAGGTCACGGTCTCCGGCAAGTGTCACTGGGCATCTTCTGAAGAGAAAACTGTGCGAAGCAAAGGGATGTGGCCGCTGAGCTGCCAGGCCCAGCCCTGGCTCTGGCACTGGCTGACTGACAGGCCTTTGAAAACAAAGGGTGCTCTGTGCACCTGGGTCAGCCCACAGGTGAGTGGGAAAGTGGGGGACGGTCAGGTGGCCCGTGGGACCCAGAGCCTGGTTTTTGTGGTGCCGCCCCAGGGAGGTGGGAAGCTGGTCGCTCTGTGTGACAGGCCCCTTTGGTAGGAGAAGGTGAACTCACCTACATGCGGGTTTGCTTTCCTGCCCCACTGTTCCTCTCACTGCTGCCCCTCCTGCTTCGGTGGACAGAGAGTGGCCACAGTTTAGTTCCTGGCCTCCTGAACGATGGGCGACCTCCCACCCTGCAGAAGAAACCCACTGTCACTGTATGACGGCCCTTCTGGTCCTTGGGCTTAGTTCTGGGCTGAGGCCAATCCACAGCCCCGGGCCCTATACCTAACCCGGGCCAACAGGGGGAGCCGAAGTGGCCAGTTGGCTGTGATGTTGCCCCTCTCTGGTGGCCCCCCACTTTCAGGCCTTGCTCTCTCCTTGTCCTCTGTGACTGTGATCCCCACTGAACTGATTTGCTTCTTTCTGCATTTTCTAATCAGGCAATGTCCAGCCTAGCCCCTGAGACACAGGCTCACGAAATGGGTCAGAGTCCACTTTGGGGTTCTCACTGCTCCCCAAATTTCTCCTATAGACAAACCCATCGACATTCACTGTGAATAGGCTCCCGTCAGCCTATACTGCTTGACTGAGCATTGGGGGAGGACAGCGCCCACCCTGCTGTCCCGCTCAGGGCCCATCTCCAGGGAGCTCACCAAGAGCGGAAAAGACCGTGTATTTCCAGTCCCAGAGCAGTGGGATATACCCACAGATGCCGTCCTTCATCCAGACTCCACTCCAAAAGGAACAGGCCATGGGGGGCTGTGCTCCAAAGGCAAAAGGGGAAGACCCATCACTGGTCCTGGGCCTTATTTGCCAAGACCTCACTGCTTCTCTGGTGCTTCTTCAGGGCAGGGGCTAGGGTGCAACAGCCCACTCCCCAGGGCTGTGTGCTGCCACCTGCAATGAGACTCGCTCCCTGCCTCCCTGGGGGTCAACTCCAGCCCGGCCATGCCACCCACTCGTGGGCACAGCACACACGCGCCAGTCAGCTGCATCACACCCTGCTGCATCTTGAACAGACAAACCGAGGAGGCCTAGTTTCTGTTTCCTCACGTGCACCCAGACGCCAGGACAAGGTGCAGCTGTGGACCGCGGCAGGCCCTACTCCCGAGCTCCGCAGTCAGAAGGAGCCACTGCCCTTCCCGGTTATATGACCGGCCAATGACTTACTCAGAGTCTCCAATTTCTTGCCTGAAACTTGAATATCACATGTTCAAAGGGGAGTTTGATGCTTAAAGGAGAGAACATAAGTACCTAGCACGGGGCTTAGAATTTAGGACATTTTCAACAAACGCTTGTTTCCTTTCATGCACTGCTCTAGTTGTCAGACACCTCTAGCCACTGGGAGGCTTGGTCCGCACAGAATAGGCCGGTGGTTCTAAAATGACGAGGCCTCCCACGCATGAGTACACGGCGATGAGCTCACAGGCTGCCCTTACCTGCGGTCCCCAGGCTCAGCAGCGCGGCCACCCAGAGGGCCCAGAAGAGACTGAGGATGGCGAAGGTCCATGCGGGCTGGAGCAGCAGGAACGGAGAGCTGCTGATGACTTTTCCTATGACTTGGAAAAGTTCTACTGTCAATTTTATTCTCTTTCTGAAGACATAAATCAAGACGAGCAGAACTGCCTGGTGAGAAAGTGGTTGAGTAAAGTATTCAAAATAATGAAGTTCATTCAAAAATTAATCTTAGTTACTGGCTACTTTTACTACAATTGAGTAGATAAGTTCTCATACGCTGAGCACCGACTATGCACTGGTCCCTGGGCTTCAGGAAGCCGTAACAGTGAAGAAGACAGTCACTGCCTTCAAGGAGCTTGCAGTGTGGTGAGAGATTAGGAGAAAATGAGAAGTTCCTACAGGATCAGGAACTGTCTCATCCCCACCTCCTCCCACACACACAGAGCAGCCAGCACGCACGGTGAGTGCTGAAGGACTCTAAAGAGCATGGAGCACAAGTACAGCAGGAAACAAGTGATTACGGCTCCAGAAAACCTTCTGTGACTTCTCTACCTGCTGTGGGCTCTCCGCATATAAAGAAACAAACCACCCTTCGCCCCACATTCCTGTGCAGTCAACTGCCATCTCCCTAACTCCTTTCACAGCTGAGCTTCTTCAAAGGCACCTCCACACTCACCATCTACACTTCCACCCCAACTCCTTCTTCAACCTCCAGACCTCACGCTCCTGGACTGGTTCTCCCTAAGGTCCTCACCTGCCTCCTGAGAGAGCTCATGGAGACACCTGGTCCTGCCTGGGCTCGGCACAGCACCTGGTTCTCTTGCCCTTCTTGAGTCAAACTCTTTCCACCCCTCACTCCTCTGGTTGGGCTTCCTCTGACTCTCCTCCTACTTCTTCAGGTGTTGCTTCTTGGGATCTCTGGGGGTATTCCTTACCCCTTTATGGTTTTAGCTTCCTTCCTGGATGCTGATAACTTTCAGATGAAATGCTCTCGCCTCGCCTTTCTGGAGAAGCCGGTGAGTCAGCAAATCCATCACTGGCCAAGATCTTGGTGTCACCTGTTCTGAATTCATTACCTTCATCCTAACGCTTCCACTTCCCCTGATATCTCTACCTCATGTGGCCCCAATTTTTCGGGACTATTTGAGAATGAATCATTATTCTCTCCCTTTGCTTCCGCTTATCCTATACTTACCCTATGTCACTTACCTTAGATAGGGTAAGTATGGGATAAGAATACTCAACCTATTCTACTGAAAATGTTTATTTGTAGGAATTTTCCATTAGGTGAAGCCCTTTGTGGGCAGGACCAACTCTACTGTCAGGGGAGTGGCCACAGTGTCTAATGCAATCACCAGATTCAAGCCCAGTCACCTTGATTCAGTCCCTGATAGGTTTCTCAGTTTATCTCCTCTCTCTAGTCTCACTGTTGATCCACAGCTCAAGTCTCACTCTCTCTTATCTAGACCCCAATAACCTCTTGATAAGCCTTTTGCTTTAATCCCCTCGATCTCCGACCCATGGATAAAGCAAGCTTTGTAAAGAGTAGAGCCAAGCATGGCATTTCTCTGCTCAAAACCACCAGTAGTCCCCAGTGCCTCTGGGTAAAGACCAAAGTCATTGTCCCCGCAGACCAGGACATTCCGCGTGAATGGCCCCTCGCGCACCTGCCTCTTGGGTTCCTACCAAGGCCCCTCTCCTGTCCACTTGGCCACACACATGCCACTCCCTTGGCCTAAAGTGCCCTGTTCTTCCAGCGGGGCTCCGGCTTTCCTGTGCCCCAGGGATCGCAGATCAAATGGAGGAAAGACCTTCACTTTGACACTTCTGAAGACGGAAATTTTTACTCGAAGGTTGTCTCGCAATCAGAGGATGGTGGGAAAACTGTACAAAATTGCTTCAGGGGTGGGGAGCAGAACCTCCCAACCTGGCTGCAGGGAGAGTCAGGGGAAGCAGGGAAGGCACACAAAGGAGACCCGAGAGCTGGGCAGGCTAAGCAGGAATGTCCATCTCTGTGTCCTCATGTTGAACTCAATCAACAAGGTAAAGGACCTTAGCATTTTTTTCTCATTGCTGCCAGTTTGCACACTGAAACTCCATAGCTGCTAGTGTTATACTGCAGCTGTCAGTAAAGAACATTCAGACAACCCTCACCATCCCAGAACAATGTTTTCAAGTTGATTTTAAGGCAGCTTGGGGACTGGAGAGGTGGAAACACATCCTCACGCCAGGGGTCGCGGGAGCTGGCAGCATTTCGGGGATTCAGGCCACTGGGCAAGCCTGTCTTATCTCTAGTGGACTCCAACATGGGACAGGAGAGAGTGGGGAAAAGGAGTGAGATAGGGACTCCCGGCTGAGCAAGAAGGGATAAGGAGGTGTCCTTCCCAATGCTCTTACTAATGTGAGTTCCCCACTTTTTTCCCCTCTCTAGGAAAGTGGGGATAAGAACGAGGGTCTAGGAGGAGTGAGACACCTGGCAATTCTGCTTCCCCTTGGAGATCAGCCCTGGGGATGGGGCGTGGTGCTGACTAGAGGGATGTAGCTTGGCTTTCTCTTCCTTTACTCCTTCCCTCACTTGGTGGGGCACAGTGGGGGTCAACACTGAGCTAGTGGGGGGAAGCAGCAGTGTAGGCAGTGATCGTCCTGGGCATGGCCATTCTGCTGCTCCCTAGCCTGTCCTGTGTCCCTAGCCTGCAGTCTCCAGCTTGTGTGCATTAGGGGTGGTGGCCCTTCAGGTGGGAATACAGGGATTCCATGGTGGACCCCCCGGGGAGGAGGAACGGTCACATCCTTGAGAACCATGACAGGAGGCAAAAAAAGACAAGTCATTTCTCCCAGGTCTCATGGCAGGGGTGGGGCATGGGTTTGGATACGGGTTCCAGACCGCAAAGGCAGGGATCGTTCCCTGGGCACCACCTTGACGTTGCCTGCTTTGACTCCTCTTGTCTTGGGGCATGCACTAGGTCTGCACTGTGTCTTGCTAGATCTGTTACTTAGTGCAGGATCTTGTCCAGAATAGGGGTCCTGTAAATGGTGATGGTGATGAAGAATCTAGGTCTCTCATGGGGATAGGCACATGCAGCAGCCAGCATGTGGTTGGAGCTCAGGAAGTAGTGGTGACGTGTGTCAAACGAACAGTGTGTGAGTCCTGGTTCAGTTCAACCCTCTGTGCTAGCTCGGGGGCAGTCCTCACAGCCACGGCTGAAAACGGCCTCTGTCTGCTCTTGCCTCCCCTGTTGCTGACCTTACACTTGGTGAAGAGGAAAATTCACCCCTGGCCTGGCATCTGGGTGGCCATTAAATGCTCCTCTCCTGGAAACAAAGGAAGCCCTGTGGAGGGTTCTGAGAAAAAACAGGCTTTCTCCTTGCTGCCGGCCCTGCTCCCCCTCCCAAGCCGACAGCCCCAGACCTCCACCTGGGGTGCCAGAGGGTGCAGAGCTGGGCTCAGCTAGGGGCCTGGTCCTCGCTGAGACAGGACCAACCAGGAGCTCCGCTTTATTGTCCACTTGCTCCTTGCACTTCACGTGAGATGCACTTCACCAGTCTGCAACTTCAGCATAAAGGAGAAATGTGGAAACTGTACCAAATCTGGGAACTGAAGAATGTCCTTAGGAGAGGGAGCTAAGTTGTTGAGTCTGTTTGCTGAACAAATTTAATGGGCTTCTGGAAACCCCCCGCTTGTTGCTCCTCCCTAAAACGGTTAACAAGCAATACCCCAGCGATGACCAAGGGTCACCCAAAATCAGCTCCAGACCCTCTGGGGGCATGGCGGTTCCAGCACTTCTAACAGGACCTGGGGGGAGACGGGCATGATTTTCAGTTGCCAATCACCCACCTCCAACAAGAGTATCTTGTGTTTCAACATGCTGTGTTGCCTGGTTTCCTCCAGGAGTTCACAGAGGAGACGGCAGGTTCTCTGGAGACCAAAATAGCCAGCAGGTTTGGAAACAAAGGGCTCTCTGTGCTGAAGGCAGTGGGAGCTGTCACACTCTTGAGAGCTCAAGCGTCCATTGGCTGGAAGAGCCCCTCGGCCAAGCAGGAAACAGGAGTGGTCACAGGCCCCTGACTCATCTCACAGTCTCCACCTCACACCCACCGAAGCTGAAAACCAATCAGCCTCGAGCATGGCAGTAATGACTCAAGAGAAGTTAAGATCTTTTCCTTATCTTTGAGCACTCCTAGGTAGGTCTTGCACATAAAAAAACCACTAAGTTTGTACGAATATTCACCACACTGATATGGTTGCCCATTCTGGGGAGAAAGAAAAGTAAATTCTAGTTTCTGGGGGTTCAGTCCAATCATTTAGATGTCAGAGTTCTGGCTGGCCACCCGACTCACTGCTGGAAGGGCAGTTCTTACCGTGATAACCATGGACACAAGCGCAAAGCCCAGCAAGCACTTCATATTTTGCCTTTCGGTGTCCAGCTCTATGCTGAGGTCAGTAGTGTAGTCATAATACAGCCACCAGAGCACACCGCAGACAACTGGAAGACACACAGCACGGGCTCAGCAGGCACACGAGAGGCACCCCCCAGCGTTCAGAACCCGTAGAAGGAGGCCCTGCTTCTACCGCCTCTGAAGCACCTTCTGGAGCTTCCTAGGCAGGGACCGACCCTCCCAAGGACCTGGGCAGAGCCCTGAGGACCTGCCAGATTGAGGTGGCTGCTTGCTTTTGGGAGAGGTAGGGAGGTGACCCCAGAACACAGGTGCGTCTGGTCAGCCTGGCCCACAGGCTGGGTCATTGTGAACAGAGAGGGGTCTGGACTAACAGAGGGTGAGAAAAACATTAGAGTCCACAGTCTAAGATATCCAACAAGCCGTGGGCCTGGGGTCAGCAAATTGGGTGGACACCCTGACTTGCAGAGCTCTGCCTTTAGTGGTAAAGCCCACCGAGGCCACGTCCACAGAGACGACAGGAGGGTCACAGTCATCGTGACGAGCCGTGGATGGCAGCTGAGCGTGTCCTCCAGCACATGCATGCTGTGCGCCTGAGAGCTATGACCTCTAAGTTGCTGAAGCTAGGGCTGTTATTCAGGGGACTGAAACACTTGGGTCATACTAATTACTAAATATTAAAATATCCTGTGTATCAGTGGGTAAAGAGCCAGTGCTTTGGGCCTCCTGCATGCCTGTGACCCTGAACCCCCTTTCCTGACAATCCAGCTAGTGAAAGGAAGCTGTGGGCACAGGAGAGGGTCTCCAGGACCCAGCCCCTGCTCAGGGCCTGAGTCTCTTCTGACTGACTGTCCTGTCTGTCTGCAGGACAACTGTGGGCATCCAGGTGCCAATGGACGACATGAAAGGTCAGAAGGAATCATTTAAAGTTCCTTTTGCATGGTATGTTCACCAGGGTCACTGGCCAGGCAGGCACACGTCCGAGGTGGCACAGTGCAGACGAGTGTGCTGGCATCTCTGAGACCTCAGCGGGTCCCTTTGTCATCTCTGGGTCCAGGCCTTAGCAGAGAGAAAATGAGGAAGCTGATGAGAGACTCTCTAAGATCCCATTTAACTCAAAAATGCCAACTTTGGAGTTCTCTACTTAATAGAAAGTCTTTCCATATAATCAAGGAGAAATACTTACACAACAATCCCAAAATAACCAATGCAATGAAAATGTGAACCAGAAGCGTGGTGATGAATTGGAAGGTGAACATCACAGCCACAGACAGGGCTGAAAAATGAAGCAGAACGTGTAAACCCAGCAGCAGTGGCGGGGGAGGGCGGCCGGGGCAGTGCTACAGCGGCCAAACCCTTTCAAAACGGGGGCTAGGGATTTTCCTCCATTTCTAAATATCCTGGGACAGCTACCAAACACCAAATAGAAATAAGACACTTCAGGACACCCTTTCTTCCCGCCCCCCCCTAAGCCTAGACAAGTTCAGGGCACTATAGTAAGCCTGTGTCTGAAAGTGACGCACTCTTCTGGAATTAAAAAAACAAATTTGTGGCAGATATTATTTTCAAATATATAAATCTTTACTTTTAAGTCCAAATAAACTATTAAAATGTTTTTAGGGGCCTTCCTGGTGGCGCAGTGGGTTAAGCGACACACTATGGGGCAGACCGCAGCCCCTGAAGCACGAGTTCGATCCCTGCCGCCAGCCTGGGAGGGGACCCACATGGCATAGCAGACCTCTCCTGCTTCGCCTGCTGTTCCCCTCTGCAGTGCACCTCAGTCAGTCTGCCTGTTCTCCTCCCCATGCTGTCTCTGGTGGATACTCTAACCCCCCACACCTCTGGACTGTACCCCAGTTCTTGTATGCATAAAAAAAAAATCTTTTAAAAAAATAAAATAAAATGTTTTTACCACACTTAATTTTTTTTGACTTCACACTAAGCTTGTGTAAATTTCGAACTTTGAATATTCTCAGATAGTCTTACTAAATAGGACAGATTAATGCCATTAAATATGAAAATTTTAAGATTCTAATGATATAAAAAGCTGTACATGTAAAAATCCGGCATGTGATTTTCCATCATTTAGTATTTTAAATTACAGATTTATTCTAAGTATTTCAGTGACTCTATACACAGTAGAGTATTTTTTCCTGAACAAGAAACCAGGTTACATATAGAAACACTAGTGCAGGACATGGGTCTGGGAATCAGATGAATCTGGGGTGAGTCTCAGTTCTGCTACCTACTCTCCAGGATATGTGACCTTGGCCAAGTCTCTGTAAGTCTCAGTCTCCTCTCCAGCAGACAGTGATAGGATCCTGATGAGGTTTTAGTGAGTTAAGAATAAGCACACGCTTAGCACCTCTGGATCATCAAATGTCTTCACAGTATATAAAGATGACCACTTAAGCATCCCTATGTTCTCAGCAATTATTACAATTAATGAAATGATGGAAAGCACAGTTTGTAAACTGGCAAAATTATGTTACTAGCTAATGAGAGTCTCTTTCCACCAAGAACTTGGGAGGCAGTCTCTGGGGGGAAGGAGCAGATAAAGGCCCCCACTCCTGTTTAAAGCAGCAAACTTGCTCAAAGAAAAAGTCCACTCTTAATAAAACTCAAGCTGAAACACAGCAAAGGGAAGTCAAAGGTCGGGAGTGAAAGGTCACTTCCAGAAATGGCTGAAAAGAGGCATGTCTTGGCTCAAGGCCCTGACCCGTGACAGTCCAGAGCAGGCATTTCCTTGGAGGATTCGGACACATCAGGCCATTGCTGTCTGATGCTACTTATCATGGACACACACACCTCCATCCTCAGCTCACCAATCAGCTGTCTGCTCTGGCCTGATGATAGGCCCGCTGGCTGGCAGGCATGTATCTCTTGTCCCCTGACAGCCATACCTTTCATGGCCAATCCACAAACTGGAAGTCTGCCTTACACATGCAACCTTTATGCACTGAGTTCAGATCCTGGAACTTGGACACTATAATAGGGCAATCCCCAACCTGGTGAGGCCTCTTGGCAGAGAGCCAGCAGGGCTGGGGTTTCCACAATTTTGTTGCCCCTCCTCTACTTAAACCTGAAACATTGAAATTATCTATAAAGAAGATGCATACATAAAGTGAAGTTTATATTTTCGTCAAAAGGTTAATTTTCTTCGCACAACAGACATACACACTAGAAAGTTTGGCATGCTCACTGAAAGAAATTGAACAGAAAATTACCTAATGCGAGGGCACAGAGGCCGAGGATTGCGTCTCTTGCTGACATGATTCCACTTAGCATCTGGTGAAGGGTGTCCACATCATTTATCAAGACAGAGGCAAACGCAGAATAGCACTCTGGTCTTTGAGGGATGCAGCGGTTAAATAAAGGGAAAGACTTGCTAAAAGTAAAAGAATGAATGTTAAAGACATTTATTTACTTATCTTTAAGAAACATTTAGAATTCTCTGCAACCAAGTAAGCATAAGATCTGCAATAATAAAAGGCGGTTTAGTGTCTTGTTTGCAAAGTACACGTGGGTAACTGTGATGCTGCAGTGTGGGCTGACGCGCAGGGTGGAAAACTGGTTATGGGACCCACAGAGACCTAAGCCAGGAATCGGAAGCAGGAGAGCATCACCTCTGACGGTGCTTGAGAGTCTTGCTCCAAACAGTGAGAACTTAATAAACTAGTGATAAATGTCTGACTGAAGCTGTGGCTGATGCCTTGGGTCGAGGAGAAGGCTGACCATTTTTGGAGCCCTTCCTCCTTTGGATGTGTACTCTGTTAAATTTTTTTTTAAAAGATTTATTTATTTATGCATACAAGAGCTGGGGCACAAGCCAGAGGCGTGGGCGGTGAGAGGATCCACCAGAGACAGAGTGGGGAGCAGAACAGGCAGACTGACGAAACACACTGCTGAGGGGANCAGCGGGCACAGCAGGAGAGGTCTGCCGCGCCATGTGGGTCCCCTCCCTGGCCAGCAGCAGGGATCGAACTCGTGCTGCAGTAGCTGCGATTTGCTTCGTAGTGCGTTGCTTAACCCACTGCGCCACCAGGGAGGCCCAACTCTGTTAAATTTATTGCTAGGTACTTGCAAGGTTTTGTATGTGTTTTTTCTTATTGTGTAAAAGAAGACTTAAAAAAAAACATTAATGCTACAGATTTTGGTATATTAATCTTGTCTCCTGCCACTTAAATAAATTCTCTTATCATTTATGTTTCCAGTTCATTTTCTTGCCATCTGCAGGATACTAATTTTACCTCTTGTTTCCCATTTTTAAATCTCTGTTTTTTCTTTCTTTTCTGTTACCAAGCAGATTTAGAACATCAATGAATCAGAATTGTTTTAAAAGCAGATGTTTATCCACTTAACATCTCTGAAAAATAACATCAGCTATAGATTTGATAACATTTTGTTTTTTGTATAAAATGTCCGTAAGACCTAAATTTCGTTAATATGTCAACATTTTATCAATTTTATTAACTATAGTGCTTTCAGGTGCTGAAAACCCTGTGCTGGTAAAGACTAAAGACCCACTTACGCATGAGGGTGACAGAAGCACATAAAGTGAGGGTCCCCCGTGGTGGTAGCTGCCCAGCTATTCCCTGAGTACCTCATTGGCTACAATACATCGTTTTTTGGCCACAGACTGTGGTTTTTTTCCCCCCCACTTCTGCTTTTTCTCTATCCAACAGCAGAGTCACTCAGATTCACAGGAAGTAATTTGGAGAGTAGACTATATATTTAGGTGACGCTATCAGAGTAGAATTTGTGAGAATACATGCAAGCAAACAATGCAGAGCATGCAAGGCACCTATGTGGGAAACTTATGGGAGGGGAAAACCCAATTTTTTAGATTTTAAGTATATAGGAGACTAACAACAGTGTTATTGTGAGAATAAAGGGGAAAAGATACACTTGCTTCTTATCTTCTTATTTTTTCACTCCTCTTGAAAGCTCATTTCTGGGTACATAAACCTTCTAGATATTTGGCCGTGCTTTAAGAGGGCAGGGAATACCCCACATGATCAACAGAGGAAGAAGAGACAATTGGTTTAGTCAGAAGGAGGCATTTAGAAAAATTCTTTGGCCTGATAGCCACACTTCTCATGTTTTCAAGCTTTTACTCCTGGCACTGCTCTTCCACGATAAATACGGTCATTGCCCTCTTAAAATAAGCACTTACTTGTATAGGAAAAGGAAATGGAGACCTCAAACCTACTTCTGTCTTCCTAACACTGTCCAAGAAAGGCCAATCAGTGGTTTTGTCTTTACTTGAAAAGTTAGTATTGGAAAGAGCTGGATGTAAGGAGGGAAAGGACTAGAACTGGCCTGGGAGGTGGAAAAGGTGGTGACAGTGGGTACAGGACTTGGTCCCCCTATTAGTTGAGAGCCTAGAGAATCCTTTCGCTAGGCCAGTAAACCAGTGGAGCCAGACTGTTGTTTGGATTATAGAAACACATAAGGATGCTGTTTACGTTTGAACGGCAGCTCCTCCTCTTGCTGGTTATACAACTTTAACCTGCCTCACATCCATTTTCCCACCTGTAAAAATTAGGCGAGAATGATGCCAACTGAGTGGAGATTTTGTGAAGTCCCAGTAAGTTAATACATGTCAGGAGCTTAGAAATGTAACTGGCATGTATCAAAGGTTCAATAAATGTTCATTATTATCATCAGCCGCAGCAACATGTAAATTTCCCATGAAATTACAGCTGCCATCCCAATTTAAGAAGGGGAGGGTTTCTCAAGTCTGGATTGCTTGCAACATTAAAATTTCCACTCTCCTTAATTCCTTCTGAAGTTACAAATACTATTTTAAAACAATCCTTCTCAAAAGGCAAATACTGCATGGTCTCATTTGTATGTGAAATCTAAAGTAGTCTCATAGGAGAGAACTGATGGTAGTGGTGGGGAGTGGGGAGTGCTCAAGGGTATAAAGTTTAAAAAAAGTTCTTCTCTACATGTGTTAAAGGATTTTCTTTCAACCTACTAAAACTCTGTAGATCCCCTTCACCCCCGCAGCTTCAGCTATGTTTTATTGGGACATGTTTATGATAGCTGGAAACCCAAAATTAAGAAATAAGATATAGGGCCTTCCTGGCAGCTCAAGGCATTTAGACACAGCACTATGAAGCATCCGCAGCCACTGCAGCATGAGTTCGACCCCCCAGTCAGGGAGCTGACCCACATGGCACAGACCCACATGGCGCAGCAGACCTCTTCTGCCTCACCCACTGCTCCCCTCAGCAGTGTATTTCAATGGATCTGCCTGTTCTGTTCCCCACTCTGTCTCCTCTCATCTGGTCTGCACCCCAATTCTTATATGCATAAATCTTTAAAAAAAATAAGATATACTAGAAAAATGAAATGGACACTCCTTTCTGTAAATAATCCTCTTCCCCTTTTAATTACTTATAATATGAAATGTTTATTTTAGAGAGGAATACCACAAGGCTGGCCACTATATCCTCTTACTCAGTTAAAATCTACTTTTTTCAAGCACCTGCTATTTCAGCATTTTCTGAAGCTGCACTTGCAACCTGACAGAACATTAAGATTAATTCGTTTTTATAAAAAGTGAAAATAGTAACTATTAGTGTGACTCATACACAGAAAGGGGAAGTCCTGTTTTGTGAGACTTGTATTTCTGCTTCCTGTGCACCCTTGTGATGTAATACATTTCTTCCTGTGAGTCCCAACTAAGAGTTTGATAAACACAGTCGTAGACAGTTGGCACCATGGCTTCTTCTACTTAAATGATCATTAATTCTCAGAGACTTTGCACAGGGGTCTCACTGACGGTAAAGAGAGGTATGATTTTCAAAAGAATATTAATGCAAAATTAATAATCCAAGTCTGCCTTCAGTAGTACATTTAGCATCCTGATATGGCCATGGTTGTTTTAAGTTTTCCCCCTGAGCCTTTTCAGTGACTCAAATGTGAGCCATTTACTATGGCAATGCAACCACAGCATCCTCATTATAGCTTTATTCTGCAGATACTTGTGAGGTGCCTGTGGGTAGCAGGTACCACCCTAGCTGACAGGGGTGAGCAAGACCCTGAGAGAAGTTCACTTGCTTTGGGAGGGCATGTTGTCTGTCCTCATCAAGAAGGAAGGTATGGTGGTCACTTGGCCTTGCCCTCAAAGGTCTGTTTCTCATGGACCAGTCTAGAGCTCTAGTAACTAACAATGTCTGATTGTGAGGAAAAAACAAAATTAAGTAATTTCTCATTTGTAATAAAAAGTGGAGGAAAAAAATAAACACAAGCACCTTTATAAAACCACAAGCTACTTTTTGCTAACTCCAGTGTTGTCATTTGAAGACATTTTTATTACTTGCTGAGTTTTCTCTTTATTTAGTCTGCTTACTAATCCATCTCCATTATGTATATGCAAATTGACCCTCCTCGTTTATTCCTGGTTTCCTGTAAACTCCCTGCATTCAAAGGCAAGACCTGATACTTCCTTTGTGCTTCCCATAATACCCAGAAGAGTAACAGGCCTGTACCAAGCACCCAATAACTTTTGCTGATGGATAAGGGCAAAGAATGGAAACTTTTACCTTGGAGGAACTGGTAGTCTTGGGCACAATGAGTGTGCTTTTAAATTCTGGGTGTAGTTGAAGGAATTCAAACTATAGACACACAGCAGAGACCCTGGAAGAAGCCACAGACATTTTCGTACATACTACTCATCTTTCCAGGGGAACCAGTAAGGAAACCATACTCACTTTACCAAAGACAGAATAAATCACTTCGATTTAGAGAACAGAACTATAGGTGATCTAAATACAAAAAAAAAAAAAAAACCCATATAATCTGAGGTCAAGTTAGGGTCTTTCTTTCTTACTCTCTCAAGCCTTAAACTCAAAACTAAGTTATGATTGATACTACAGTGGTTTGGAGATCATCTGAATATGATTTATAGTATAAATTTGTTATTTTTAAGCCAACCCTGGCAATAATTTTTTAAAAATCTGGCACACCGTTTCATAGGCAGAAAACATTTACAATCGGCAGCCCAAATTCTTTTGACTTTCCTCTGATGGTTTAATACTCGTAACATAAATCTGAAAAGTAGGCTCAGAACAAGGTGCTTAGTCACACAGATGTTTTTGGTATAAATTAATGACGACTGCACCAGTCAGTGAAAATATGTATGGGCCAAACATTTTAATGAAATGAGGATACCCAAGCCCGGGGTACCCCCAGGACTGGATGTACCCCTGTGCCCAGGCTCTCTAACCCCCAGGCCAAATGTCAGTGTTACTGTCTGCGTCTAAAGAAGACCACACCCAGCAGGGAACCGAAAATGGCTAAGGTTTCAGTTATATCCAGATTAACGGAAGGAAACTGAATAAACTAAAGAGAAAACATTTTCGACCTTTTTCACAAAAGACAGTTTTTCCGCCTTCCCAGAGAGAGCCGTGGTGGTAAGTTAGTTCAGCCTGGTCTCCCCAGTTCCTCCACTGTGGGTCCAGCTCTCAGGACGGAGCTGGAGCCTGCCCTCTGTGCCTACCACTGCTGTTGGCAAAGAGCTGGACCTCTTCCAGCGTGTTGAGCTGCTCCTCAGGACACCTGGATACACAGAGGACAGTGGAACTGAGCCTCACGTCTTTGACGTCCAGGTTGCAGGAATTCATATAGAATACGTGTCTTAAGAGACAGTAAAGAGAAGGATGTGTAAAGCACTTTCTCTCTTTGGGTGTAATTCTGGGCATTAGAAATACCCACGTGCCATCAAATGTGGGACTAACTAAGGCAAGCTTTTATAATCAAGTGCTTCCTTATAACTTAACATGAATTATGTCTGTCTACTGGGGGCCGTCTATGCAATTGTGCAGCTTGGGAACTACGCTTGAATGTTGACAGAGATTTCCTTTTCTAGATTCAGCAGTCTCTGGGGGAATAACATGAGGAAGGGATTAATTGCTCCTGGACTGTTAGATCAGATCCATGCATAAACTACTCGATGAAAGCCACAGAAAGCACATTAGCATCCTCGGGCACTCAGACACGCTTAGGAGCATGGCTGACCCCAGAGAAGTAGAGGGAGGGAGTCTAGTCTGTGACTAAGGGCTTGTCCCTCTCCCTGATTCTTATTGAGAGCCAGGAAACTGGTAGGGTCCTTCCTGCTGCAGCTACCCAGTGGGTAGGTGGGGCAGGAGAACAGGACTAGTAGTTGCCATTAAGGGGGCCTGGGTTGGGCTAGCAGTGGCAGCTCCCAGACCATGGCCAGCATCATGTGGGTCACTGAGGTCAGAGGAATGCTGGAGGCCTCTTCTTGGCCAGGGATTGGAAAGGGGTTCTAGCAGCTTCTTTTTTCCTCCAATTAGGGGTGGGAGAAAAGGAGGTGGTGAAACAGGAGATGGAGAACAGACTACATGATAAATATATACCATTATTCATTTTAAACATTTTAATAACTAAATTGTACTTTAAAAAATAAAAACAAAACCCAAAATAATAACTATAAATCAGAGACATTTTGAGGGGGCGGGGAAGGGAAAAGAATCAGAATAGGGGTGGGAAGAGCACAGGGGACTATGGTGATGGTGCATGGGTGAATTGGTGGTGGGAATTCTAGGGGGACTACCCGAAAGGAGAAAGCAAACATTATACAAAAATGAACAGTGATGTAAAATATAAATAATATTAAAAATATTTTTAAAAATTGTGATGAAATACATATAAATACATATACATACACAATACATATAAATACACAATGCAGCAACATGAAGTGCATTCACAATGCACTTCACCATCACTCCTTGTACCCAGTACTCTCCACCTTGCAAAACCCATGAAACAGCAGTTCTCGCAACAACCTGCTACTGTTTGTCTGTATAAATTTGGTTACTCTAGGTAGCTCATACAAGTGGAAATCAGAAAATATTCTCTTTTTGTGCCTGACTTACTTTACCTACCCTCAGGGTCCTCCGTGTGGGAACATGTGGCAGACTTCCCTACCTTTTTAAGACTGAATAGCATCGTATTATAGGTACACATTGTGGTACGTATTATAGGTACGTATTATAGGTACCACATTTTGCTTCCATTCACCTACTGAAGGACACTTGGCATGCTCCATCCTTTGACAATTGAGAATATGAAAACTATGCTTTGACTTCAAGCATCACATTATGAGCCACTGTGAAACAGGAACATGGGGCCAGCTGAGCAGTCCCTTCTCCTCCTATCTTCTTTGTGACACCCACGAGGACAGGCAAAAATGCTACCCCATCCAGGTACTCCCTCCGTGTCCACAAGAGGCCTGGCCTGAGATTCATATTTAGTGACTCCAAACTTACACTCAGGACCAATTTGACAATTAAGATTTCACTTCTAGTGGCTGCTTTTTATCAAATTATGATAAAGTAACCTCCTTAGAAAATCATCACTTGAGATTTCTCACCTTCAGGGGCTTCCTGTCTTTTCTCTCCCCTTTGTTAGAAGGGGCTGAAGTTTCTCCACAATGCCATATCTGAGAGTATGGATGGGGGTAGGGAAGGAGAGAAGACCCCAGCATTCCCAGCTGGGGTCCAGGTATTTACACATAGAGACAATACTGTAGTTGGTATGTAATTACTAACATAAAATTGGAAACCTGATTCTAACACATTATAAACAATAATGGCAACAACTAACATGTATAAAACCTTAACTTAGCTCATACAGAGGCTCAGTGAGTCCTTACAACAGCCTTGTGAAGTGGATATAATAATAATAAGTTTCAAAAGATGAAAATTAGGCTGCCAGAGGTTCCATACTCACTCTACCCAAGCACACAGCTTGAAGGTAGCAGAGGCTGAACTTGAACTTAAAGTGGATTGATTCTAAAACCTGTGAACCTACACACACACACACACACACACACACGCACGCACGTGCACACACACATCTCTTTTTTTATGAGATGGGCTGATACAGTTTTGATCCAGCCTTTAAAATTACTAACTTGACAAAGTTTTGAAGTGCAGCCCTCTAGAAGTTGGAGACTTATTTGGATACTTACTTTTTTAGGGTCATGTCCTGCCCTGAGAGCGGAGCCCCTTCTACTGGGCTGTTCTTCTTGCCACACACGTTGCCAAAGCTGTCGTAGCCAAAGAGGAGTCTCTTTGTGGCTCCAGTCACCACCGAGTAGCCCATGAGGAACATCTGGAGAACCCAGGAGGCAGGTGAAAACATAGTCAAAGGGCTGAAAACACGGTCCCCAATTCCCAGAGATGTTGACAGGAAAAAGAACCAGGTGAAAAATGAATCTTGTTGGCATTTCTGCATCTCTGTCCTCAGCAACCAGTGGACAGCTTGGCTAAGTTAGGATGCTGCTACTCCCATGTTTGTTTGAACAGGTTATGTAGGGAGAATGTTCTAGACCATGGAAATTGATTCCTCTCTCTTTTCTCACTTCTATACCTCTCATACTTTTCCCTCCTACCACTTTTCCTTGTTGGCCTAACTTCTTCAAGAAAACTTAAAATTTTCCCCTTGAGGTTCTTGGTTTATCCAAGTTACCAGGGCTAGTTTAGTTTTTCCCTGAACTAGGGGGCAGCCTTCCTTCCTCCCTTTTTTCTTCCCATTCCTCCTCTCTCCTCCCTTTTTCTTTTTGTCTTATATTTAGGGAATTCTGATCCTTAGGGTTTGAGGCAACACAGTTGATATGTATTAAAATACTGTTCACAACAAGTGTGAAAATAGTTTTTGGCATAAGTGCTTAAAGCACACAAAATAAAGACTCTCAGAAATTGTGCTGGACCAGAACATTCCAAAATCTACAGTCATTTACCCAATTTCATAGTGAGTGTGGAATGTTTGAAATTTTGACCCAAACAACTGATCTATCTATCTATTTTCCCAAGAGTTGTAAGTCTCCCAATATGCAAAGCATAGATACCATTTATTACCTGGTACCCACATAAAATTATTCCAGGTGTGGGGTACAGTATACTGTTCATTAAAATTTAGAATTGATACCCTATATCTCCGTGGTATATTGTCCCAAAGTCAAATGCATTGCAGATATTCTGCACTCATTACTGATTTAGAAACCAAAAGAATAGTCTAAAGTGCCCAGTGCGCTCCAGAGATTCTGTTACTGGGGGATTTTGGGGGGGGGGGGATTAAAGACGAACAAAACCAAATCCTTGCCTTCAAGGGACCCAGCATGGATCCCTTGGGAACAGGGCTTTTAAACTGTAGACCCCCTGCAGAAAGAGGGGGTCTTCCCACTCCCATGGGTCTCATGGTCCAGATGAACAGGGCACCTTTGCTGGTGAACAAGTCATTCACCCTTCACTTACAGGCTGTGGGTGTGGGTGTGTCTGTGCACTCATGTGACTGGCAAAGCAGGCTGACCCAGCCCTAGCATCTCCTCTCCTATCCTTCTAACTGGGAGTGTGCTGAGATCCTGATTGGGCTGGGCTTAGAGGGAGGAAAGAAGCCAGGTGCTTCTGCCCAGCTCACCAGAGATCTAAAAGCAACGTGGGATTTTCCAAGCATCATTATTCATTATGTTAACACCTTCCCAGGGAAGCTTCTGGTGAGGAGTGGGAAGGTTTTTTTTTTGGGGGGGTGGGGGAGGGATTTGGAATGGAAGAATTGGATAATCTGATCCCTGCGGTTCCATCATACATTTAAATCACCAAAACTTTGTTCTAGTTTCAAACACACGGTTGTAATTCCTTAAGGTAGACGATATAGTAGGTGTGTATACCAGGTATGGTGGGGCTATTAAGCAGGTCATCATGGGAAATCCGTATAACACAGTTTTAGAAGATGAGTGGGAAAGGGCAAGGTGGGACAGGTCACCAGGCAGGTAAGTAGAGGCAGAGATGGTCTAGACTTTGAGATGTTCTCTTTTGTATCTTATGCAAATATAAACAAAGTTTGGCACTCTTTCTATTTGCAACAGACCAACCCTACTTGTAAGTCTGGCCCCTTATCCTAAACCTCTTTTGTCCAGCCCTAACACAGGGACAGAACCATCCATAATAATCAATCCAGCATGTCCCTTATCACTGGGAAGGACAACACAAGACAATGAAGCCGAACAGCAGGGGCAGAAAAGGCACTCCTCGCTGTGTTAAGTATCTGAGGTCTTAAAATGTTGCAGAAAATAGGAAAAGCCAGGTCTTCTAAGGAAGGACTCTCATTATTCAAATTTAACACAGTAGAGAGAATTAAGGTATATTAATGCCTTCAGATTTATTTTGCAAATGAAATGGAATTCTAAAGCAGTGTCCAGATCTGCCTCCTCTTAGCTGGTCATCACTCTTCAGGCTGTGATGGGTCATCCACAAGTCCTTTCCTCAGATGGCTGCTGGACTGAGAGAGTGTAGTGATGTGCTAGGTTTGAACTGTGGAGGGGCTGGAGAAGACTATTATATAACATTAAAAGCCCAAGGTCAAAGCTGCCAGGCACAGGCAGGAAAGTTGCTCCCTTAATTTATATAAGAACAGTCCCAGATAAAGCACCAGCCATCTGTGAAGAAGTTGAAGAGGTAGAGTTGCAGGTACAGTTTTTCTCCTGTGCCACAAAACAGCTCCTAGGGCAATGGAATAGGCAACACAGAAGCCTGGATTATACCTTTCCACCTTCCCCTGTAGCCACATCAGTCTAGGTGATAGAGTCAAGTTGAATAAAAAGCCTTTCTTACTTGAAAAGAGGAACAAACATGGGCTTATTCAAATTTATTCTTTCCAGCAAAGGTAAGTATGACCTCGTAGCTATTACTGGATTTTATAAATTAATCATTTACCATGTTGCAAGTAGCATGCCTTACTCTGGAGTGGATGACTTCATGGGCCTGGTCTTTGAAGTATCTGAGGAAGCCTTTTTCTGCTGTTATCTACAATACTAAAATAAATATGAAAAATCCAGATTCCAAGAGACTCCCCTAGGACAAAATGGCACAATCTGATGAGTTCTACTAGCCTTTGTCCATACCTGGAAACTAGACTGGGAACAAAGCATTGTCTCCTTAGAGAGTTTGTAGTAAAGGTCTGTTTACCTGTTAGCAGCTAGAGTGCCACATACTAAGAGTGTGTATGTTTTGCTCAGCTAAGAGTAATTTATATTCAGATTACCCTGGATTGTGCTCTATTAGGGGAAAAGCAAGCTCTTGAGGAGTATTTTATTTTGGGGACTAAAATGATAAAACAAACAGCTGGGATAATAAGAGAGGACACACTGGCCTATGAAATAAAATCTCATTGCAAATAGTGAATCTCATTTCCTAATGGAGTCTTCTGTTAGAATATGGTCTGAGGCGATAAAAGAACCTCTCCAGTTTAGACAGGCTAGAGGTTTAGCCTGTCAGGAGGTCAGGACCAAAGACATTTATTTTGACCTAATGGCAGGTGTCTCTCCTCTCTCACTGCATCACAGAGTTTTACCTGGAACCATCACCGTTACTCTGAACACACACACACACATACCCGGTCAAGTCCCTACCAATCACTTACACTTACCAAACCAGTCCAAAAGAGAAAGAACAGGAATAACCACGCTGTATCCGTGCATTTCCTATAAATCTGTGGTCGCCACTCTCTTTGCCGGCACGTTGTCTCTGCAGAAACCTTCCATAACAAGAAGGGGAAAGGATAAATAACCCTAGAGGTCCCCTCCTGGCGATTGAACCTAGACTTACTCGAAGACAGCTCAAAGTAATCGTAAAAAAATAAGACGTGACCGCTGGAAACTCTCATGGGGCCGTGGAAACACTTGTTCTGTGAGCCCGTGAAGTCCCCATGGCCGAGCCCTTACCTGGAAGTGCACAGGAGATGGCCCCAAGTTCGAGCTGGGCAGCCAGCCTCTCCGGCCTCTCTCCCCAGCCTCTGAGGGGGCCCGAGGTCCCTCCCTGTCAGGCCAACCTGGAACCCTGGGCGCCAGGGTTTGGGGGAGCCGGGAGCGCCTCTGCCCGGCAGGTGCGTGGAGAGAGCGGGCCTTCCCCTCGGGCCGCTCCCCGCAGGGTCCCCACCTTGAAGTCCGGTCCCCCGGGGCGAGGGGCGGGCGTTACCGGCTTCGCGGCGCCGCGACCCTGCATCCTGCGCTGCGCCCGGGGCCGCGCCCCGGGACCCGGAGCCGACGCAGCGCCCGCGACGCAGACCCGGGGCGCGACCGCCGAGCGGCGCCACGCGGCTGCCTCCCGGGCCACGAACTTCGTCCTCCGCGCGGTCTCGAGGACCCGGCCCGCCAGCCCCGGGCCCGCCCAGGCGGCGGCCCGCGGCCCGAGTCCCGCCTCGGAGACCAGGCGCCGCCCCGCCGCGGCCGCAGCCATCTGCGCGGTGGGGGCTCCCGGAGGCCCGCCCCGCGGTCAGCAGCGCCGACCGCCCCACGCAGCTTCCCGCCACGACCGGGGGGTCCTGCGGGGCTCCGAGGAGCAGGGCGGCCGCCGTCGCGGGCGGGAAGTGAGGTCCCAGCGGCGCGGAGCGGAGTCGGGCCGGTGAGCGCGACGCGACGGCGGACAGGTGAGCAGCGCTCGCGCGAGCAGGGCTGGCTTCTAAATGCTTTACCCGCTTGCAGCATTCAGTTCTGCACAGGCCGGAGCTGTGTCGTCGCCCGCCCACAGCTGCGGGGAGCAGAGGCGCAGCACAGCGGGGACGTCCCTTGGTGGAGCAGACACAGCCAGTAGCAACCTGTAGAGCCAGGAGCCCAAAGCGGCTCGCTCCTACGTGGTTCTCTGCACACACTGGTGTCTCCCATTTATCCCGCTGCCGGGCTGCACCCGGACGCTGCTGGCTTTCTCCAGAGAAGTCTAGCCGCTGGAGTTCAGGAAATAAAACCAGAAGAGAAGTTAGGTGGGGTGAAACAGGTTGTGCTCTCTCCTCTCCCCGCATTGCCTTGAGATAATCTTTGCCTGCCTATCACAATAGAAATGGTGGCAATTGCAGAAGCCACTGGTGGGGGAGTCCCCCCAGGTAATAACAGAATAGCCCCAAAGTGCTTTTGGGGTAAGGAATTAAAACCACTGCTCACTGACACCATCACCCCCACTCACCTCTCTTTTTCTCCCTTTGAAGCCCCCAGGTTGGTTTCCTTTCCATACTGAGTCTCCCTAAGGGTGAAACCTGGCTGGAAGAATGAGCTTGTCTAGTGTCTGAAAATGGGGGTGACAGATGGTGGCTCCTTGTACCTGAGACTTCGGTTCTGGCTCACCATCACCTGCCCACCCCAAATTCACGGCGCTGAAACTCCAGGGGAACATGAATCTATGAGCTAAATAACTATACATATGAGGAGCACAACTACTAAGAAAACCAGAGTGGGTGAACAGAAGCCACCTGCAAATGAATCACTAGAGCAGGTAGACCCTGATTAATAATCATGATAAACATGTTTAAGAAGATGTTAAAGCAATATAAATAAGGAAAGTATGAAATTAAAATGATAGAAATATCAGGAGTGAAAAGTATAATTGAATGAATATTCATTGGTGCTGTTTATTCATCATTTGGGATAACAGTAAAATAGAGGCCACTGAAGATGAATCAGTGACTGGAAGAGTAGTTTCAGCAACCCTCCAGAGGCAGCAGGAAACAGTTGAAAATTTTCTAGCTAATATCCAGGTTAGAACTGAAACAAAAAGGGAGTGATATAAACATGAAGTGGAGGAAATATTTGAAGACATAACAGAGATAATTTCAAGGTTGAAATAAATAAACCTCATTGGTGGGACAAACTGCAAGTCATATATGTATACGTGTGATATGTTTCAAATACCTTTATTCTTTGTTTAGGATTGGCTGCTCAGCTAGTTTCCATCATGATTAAAACTCCTCCTCAGAAGCCTGGACCAGTCATCTGAGTTATCACATGTCTGTACCCTTTAAATGGCTCTAAGCTATTTTATGACAGTTTGCCCAATCCAGTCAGTTCCCAGCACTGAAAACCCATCTTATACCAGGTCCTAAAAGATCCGGACATATCCCATCCTGGAAGCACATCAAATATATTTCTATTCAGAAATTCACAGTAATGCAAAAAAAAAAAAAAAAAAGCCCACTGATTGTCTTTAGAAGATCTAAGTAATGAACTCATTATTTCAAAAAGCAGTAAATAAAAGGGAAGAAGCATGTACACTCCCTCTCCATATAAACCAAACTTTAGGTAACTAAATCACTTGTGAAGGCAGTTTCTCTGTAGAGAAGTATTCTGGATTGTAAGTGCAAAAAGAGTGATAGAATTTAGGGGATTCCGGTTTGCCAAACATCACAAAAGAGGGACAGTCAGATATCAGCCACCTCCCAGTGAAAGTAATTGTCACCTGTGATGTCATCATGCCAGAAGAGTCCATCTGAATAGGGCTACCAATTTATAAGAAATATAACAAATAAAGGAATAAATTAAATGACACACAGAAGTGCCATCAGCAAAACCAAGATGGGAAAGTATTCTGATTCATGACCTGGTGTTTTAATATCATCATCATCATCATCATCACCATCATCAACAGTTGTGACAGCAACAAAAAGATCATAAACTAAAAAAGAAAAGGAAGCCACCTGCAAATGAATCCCTAGAGCAGATGGACCCAGATTAATAATCATGACAAACATGTTTAAGAAGATGAGGATGATAATAGCAATATGAATAAGAAAATATAAAATTAAAATGATAGAAATATTAGGAGTAAAAAGTATAAATTGAAAGTGACTTGTGATATATAGAGAGGTATAAATGAAGCACCATTGTTTTACATCCTTGTTAACTTTCTGACAATACAGGATTTCTTCCCCAGGTGTGATCACCATAGCTCTCCCACCACCCAAGCACTCACAGTCTTCCACCATCATCATGTTATGCTCACTTCCACCATCATCATGTTATGCTCACTCCCCTAACTTCTACCTTTCTTCTTCCCCCTCCCTCTCTGTTTTTTTTTTTTTTAATCAAATTGTATTGCCTTCCCGTTTGTTTAGATAATTATATGGTTTGGGGAATACAGCTTCATGCCTCCATGTGTGCAGAAGCTTCACCAAAATTCCTGTGCTTCCCCAAATTCCTGTTTCTCCCATCAACTCCTTTTCTTTCCTTCCCCCTTCCACTTTATTTTTCACATATTCTAACAATTCTTTTGTTTTGTCTTGCTGGCTTGTTTCCTTTGGTTGTTTATAGTCTACAAATGAGTGAAATCACCTAGTAACTTTCACTTTCTGACTTACTTCACTCAGCAAAATCACTTCGAGATCCACCCAATCTGTTCCCAAGGACACTATTTTCAGCCTTTTAACTAGAGGCATAGTATTCCATTGAGCATATGTTCTATAATTTTGTTATTCAGTCTTCTGTCCGTGGGCACTTAGGTTGGTGCCACGTTCTAACTAGTATGAATAGTGCTTCTATGAATATAGGGGTACTTGAGTCTTTTTATACTAGTATTGTCACATTCTTTGGATAAATACATAGAAGTGCTATTCCTGACTCATTTTTAGTTCTTTTAGGAATCTTCATACTGTTTTCCATAGAATCTGTACCAATTTATGTTTCCACCAACAACGAATGAGCATTTCTTTTTTTACACATCCTCACTAACATTTATTATTTCCAGTTTATTTTATATAGGCCATTCTTACAGGGGTGAGATGATATCTTGAAAGAGATTTTTTTATGGACATCATTCATTTAGTTGCAAACAACTGGGGAAACTAAAAAGGAAGTTGTTCAGCAACAATGTAGGAAATGTGAGTACTGATTGGCTATTTGAGATTTTGAATACTTTAAGGAATTTGGGAACCTGATAATGTCATCGGGATTAAGTTTAAAAAGGAGAGTCCTCATCTTCAGACTGACATACTGAAACTTTTACAAAACGACTGAGATTTGTTTTAAAAAATCTTAGCACAAAGAGAAATGGTTGGGGGTGTTGGGGAACACAAGCTGGACTCTTCATTGGTAATTGCTAGAGTTGGGGCATAGGGCTCATGAAATGATCTCACCCACTTTTTTACCTTCGGAAGTTTCCACACATTGTCTCTCACACCCAGAGAAAACAGCTACTTGTGCCACCTCCAAAGCTCCTCTTAGGAAGTCCCAGCTCTAACACTTGTTAGAGGTACGTACCTGCTATTGAACGCTGACTTTGCTCCACTGCTTCTGCCTGTTTACACTCTACCCTCCACCCCCAACCTGAACACTCAGCCTGAAGCTGGTCATCCCTCAGAAGGCAACACCCCCGCTGGGCCTGCAGATGGTTGCGTCTCCACAACCACTGGCCTAGCCAAGGAGCTCTGCTCTCTTGGTGGCTTCCCTACCCCTCAGTGTCCTCTCCAGGCCCATCCGGGCTCCCGGGATGGACCCCGGGGCTTCTGCAGCACTTTGGCCCTAACATTTTCTACTCTGCTGCGTGAATCTCTTCATCATGTCCTCACACCGCCTCTTCTGCCCAACCCTCTCTATGTGTCTCAAGGTTCTCATGCTTGTCTGTTCTCTATCCAAATTTGTGCTTTTGCCAAAAAGACTTTACCACTTTCCTCACTTTGGCTGCTCTCCGCAAATGTGGGAGGCCCCTCCTGACCCAGTCTGGCCAGACTGAGATGCAATTAGAATCGCTCAAGTTGCCTGCTTTGCTTTCTAGCACCTGGCCATTTTTCCCCTTTGGGCCTCTCAGGTGCAGACTAAGTCTTGAGCCACGTTCCAGCCTACACATCTCATTGACTTTGTACTTTGGGAGCAGCACCTGGGAAACATCAGCTGTCCCACATCACCCCACTTTCTCAGGCTTCCTTCTCTTCCTCACGGGCTCCTGTGGCTGAATTCCCACTATGATGTGAGCCATAGCCTGACACCCAGTGGTTAAAATACTGTGTGCTGGATTCTGAGAAAGCAGTTTCTCTTCCAGGAGAAAGGGCTCATCAGTCACTAGAGGCTCCAGAGAGGACCAGACCTCTCGTCATCTTGCCTTTCCTGTCAGTCTTGAGGATTCATCCTTCCAATTGAAAGTCCCAAATGAGATGGATACAAGCGGTCTTGGGTTTGAACGTCAGTCTTTAGTTGGTCCAGGAGTGGCCCAAGGTGCACTGGGCATTTAAAGGGGTGGCCAGGGAGCCAAGAAAGGTGTGTGTACAAAGGAGTCCCAGTTTTCAGAAGGGTCAGATGCAATAGTGACAATTTGGGGGCTGGGCTTGGCAGGGGCAACAAGAGTCAAATGAGAAAACTCTTATGGGGACAAGGGACACAGGGACAGGACTGTCGCCAGGCTCCCTTCTAAAATGTGCACCTTGGAATGTGGCTCTGCTGAAGCCCTGAGGGACTTTCTGTTTGATCAATTTTTTTTTTTAAAGATTTATTTATTTATGCATACAAGCACTGGGGTACAGGCCAGAGGTGTGGGAGGTGAGAGGATTCACCACAGACAGAGCGGGGAG